>VZTA01023994.1:108891-178579 GCA_013398855.1 Mohoua ochrocephala | reverse complement strand
AAAAACCAACCAAGAAGAGGGTATCCTTAAAATGTTCGTGACCCAGGAGAAAAGAAAAGGGCACCATTAACTAGACCCTGCACTTCAGTGCAGCTCTCCACTTCTTAGTAAGAGACAGAAAACGTTGGACCTGCTGCTGACTCGCTGATGGTGAATGGAAGGCCCTGAGAGAAACCACCATCTGACTCGGGAGAGCTGAGCCTCATTACAGAAGTTGAGCAGATGTGTTTCCTCCCTCTCAGGGTGAGTAGCCCTACCCAGTCACTTTTCTCTGCTTTGCAAACACAAGGTGTCCTCGTGGAACCCTTCAGAAAAGTGGATTGCAATTAAAAGTCTCCAATCTCGCTCTGCTGCTGTCACTTGCTCTACTGGTGTCCCTTGAATGCACAAATCACCTAGGGGTGCACTTGCTTCCTGCCATCATTAAACAGGTGTTGAAGTACTCGACTATCATCAGGAAATAGATAAGATGTTTTAATGCCTCTCATGAGATGGTCATCGTTTAGAGAGAGTTTAAAATGAGATTCCTAAATTCAGATTTCGAAATGGAGTTTTGAAAAGCTTATGAAAACTTTGCTAGAGCCACCCATGCTCCAAATGCACCAGAAGTTACTGGACTGGAAGATAAAATATGTCAGGAAATTCTGCATCCATAGTATTCTAGCTGCACAATCAGATAGTCATAATGTTCCCTGTAGCTCCCAAATTTCACAGGAAAAGATGAGCAGCAACTCAAAGCTCCATTAGTCTTATTGAAATCCTAGAAATATCATCCCCTTTCATCTGAATTAATCTAGCCTCAAGCAAACTCAGAGCACACAGGGCTGCTTCAGTTTGCACATTGAAATAATAATTCTTCATCCATCGCAGACTCCCTATGAGCTCATTTAAAACAGACCAGAGGTACCCAAAATAGTTTCACAGACCTCAAGACTCCCTGACATAAATTCAAATACTCCACCGATTAAGCTCAATTGAAGATTTCAAAGTTCATTAGGACAAAGAATTGCATTTAGTGCCATATATCTAGAATAAAACAAGTTCCAGTAACAAAAAGAATTTAATTTTTTTTACATTCCAACTTAAACTGCCAAGAAATGTGACTTGCTTCACCAAATTGTAATTGAGATAATAGATGGACAATTATTGAATACTATGATATGGAATAGATTTGAAGGATTTTCTCGCATAAAAGTTGATGTGTCTTAGAAAGTCAATTACCAGAATTTGTACAAACTATCATGCAGTTTTCATTGCCAGGACCTGACATGAATATATTGCTGATATTTAATTGCAGAACTGAGAGAAGATAAAACATGTATCAAGATAATCAAATTTTAAAAGACAGTTACAAATCCTGAAGTCGGTAATTTATGGAGTCCTTTCTACACTTGATATCACTTTTTAGTGGACTTCACGAGTATTGTAAGAATGTTTTTCTGTTTAACTTGTTCTTTCCAAACACTTGTGTTTCCTTCTTGTCACGGTTTGATGCAGAAAGGATGAACCTCTTGCAAGTCTTGGGTGCAGGGGGAACATGGGCCTTGCAAGCAGTCAAGGAGGGAGTGCACGGGTCCAAGGCTGCAGCACAAGCATGTCTGCAAGATAAAAGAATATGGCATAAGCCTGGGACAAAAAAGGTTTTCTGCTATGACTCAGTCTAAATGCTAAGGAGAAAAGTGAAAAAAAATCAAGTGCTAGCCTTCCTCAGAAGTCTTTCCCAAATTCTTCACTTGACAGTTAATTTATATCTTCATGAAGACCTGTATGTGTGTAGTCACATTCATCAATAACTTAAGCTAACACTGAATACACAACTATAACTGGAATAATAATGAAGTAAACATAATTATAACACCAAGAAGGTTGTGGACTTCTTACCAAAGAATAAAAGGACTGTGCAAAATGTTAAATATACTAAACGCACTCACAGACACTGACATGTTGTTCCATAAATTACCCTCCATGAGAAAATACACATAGTGGAATAGCTTAATAACCAGAATTATTATAATTTTTTTAAAAAATAAAAGGAAAATTGTTGGCAAAAAACTTCATAAGAAGCATCATTAACATTATAATTATGCAAGATTTCTTATTTTTTATTACACCAATTATTCTTATTGTCCAGATTGCATTAAATGAAAAAATGAAAGTAGACTTGGTCAGCCTAGCCTGAAAAAAATTAGTAAAGACCTGTTTGATAGAAGAATTAAAAGGTGCCGTCTTTTTCTTTCAAGCCCAGTTCCATGAAAGTTTTGCAAATAATTTAACAGTCATTTACATCCTAAAAAGTAATCAGACATTCTTCTTAACGCATCATAACTCACAGAATGTTGCTAGCAAACAATAGCTCATACCACAGAAAAAAGGTGGGGCTGGGGGTGAAGGGAGAGGGGAACAAAAAGAACCAAACAGAAACCCAAAATCGAACCAATCAACCAACCAAACCAACCTAGCCAACCTAGCCATAAACTACAAGGTGCCAAAACAAGGAAAGACTGCAGGAATCACCAAATTTTAGGCCCTCATAATAGCAGGATATTCAGTAAGAGGTAAAATCCTATTCACCCTGAAAAATGAGCAAGCAACAAGGGAATGTTCACACTGGCAAAGAAAGTACAAGAGAGGTGATGTTAGGAAATTATTTATGTACAAAATTAAGGTATTTTTAAATTATTTTAGTTGAGAGTTTCAGTTTGGTTTCTCGAACTCACTTAACAGTATGCTTTAGGCCGCATCAACATTTACTTGCTCCTTGCCTGTCCAAAGATAAAGGTTCAAAAGACCTGATATTATAGAAACAATTCACAGCTTCAGAAAGTGGCTTTCAAAATGTTTGTAATGGAAATTGTAGCCCTGTTTCTGGAATTTGTATCTAATTGCTTTTCCAAACCAAAATTCTCAGACTTTCCACATCTATCTTTGGGATGGACCAACATTTTCTTCTACTATTTAAAAAAAAAAGGAGAAAGACTATGAGAGTTTGATTTGGGGCAGGGGGGGTGAGGGAAGAGGGTGTACCTTCTGTGTGAGCCACAAGAAACAGGCATTACAGCCAACAGCAACAAAAATAGTGTTTTATGGTTTCCTATGCTTTCAGAGCTTTGTATGGGGACGTCAGGGACAGTAGGCTGCTTCATTTTAAATTTCCACAGTCTGCAGAATATTTCCGTACTTTCCCATCACTATAGCACCCTGCCTTAAATACTCAGCATGGCAAAATACCTTCAAGTTTTAAAAAATTGAAGAAACTTGGAAAACGGTTTTAGATTCCTCGATGCTATGCCCTTGAGACTGTTGCAGCCTTCTAGTGCCAATAGAAATGGTCTTTTGACTTTTCTGGACTTTCAATAAGACCTTAAAAATACAGTTTCCATTCCAACTAATTGGCTCAGATGAAAGGAAATGGTGATAACCATTGCCTGAAGCGTTGAACCCATATGCAGCTCTATGAGGTCCAGATATTAGCGCAGAAACCCTGTACCCCCTGTGGCTCTGGCCTCTGACACCACTTTTAGTCATGTCCAACAGCACTGGCAAGCTCTAAACAATAAGGAATTTCTGATGGGAGTGAGGAGAAGAGATCCTGAAGTTATGGCTACAGGCAAGCACTATTTGATGACTCCATAAATACCTGAATTTTGGTATCATGATTAACATCAACTCCTTTACAAGGGGTCTGAAGCTGATACCCTTTCAGATATTCTGTCCTTACCTGTCTGTCACACCTTGCAGGTGACTGCTGCTGTATTCACGCCGGTGTGCACTGCAGCCCTTCAGTCTGCCATGGCCATCCTGGGACTTGCAGCTTCTTAGTTCTGCTCTATTTGGGAACAATGCATCTCTTTAAATGCGAATAAAAGGCCAACAACAATAACAAACAAAAAAGAGAAGTTCTGCTAATAAGCATTATAGTCTCCATTTCACACAAGGGGAAACTAGGGCAGAGAGATTTGTTTGCCTGAAACCGAGGAAGACGTCTATGCCAGAATTAACAACTGGAACCAGTTTCTGTGCCTTGACTGTAACCAACCTATCCTCGGGTAGCTCTTACCTGCATCCTGTGAGCGCCTTCAGCCACTGACAAAATTACCTCTGATACCAGAGACAAAATCAGGAGCAGTGATGGCACTGTGTGAAAATCCCAGCACCATCAGGATGAGTTTCATTTTCTCCATGTATCCTCCTGTGGCAGTGTTGGAGTGTGAACGCTAAGGCAATGTGCTCATCCCAGCATGGGGGAGACAATGACGTGGGCACTTTCAGCGAGATGAGTGTGTCAGGAGGAGCAAGAGGCAGCCCTGCCCTGTCAAGAACTCTGGAAAGCCGTGTCCCTCAGACAGGAAGGAAAGGAGGAGCGAGGGGTGGAACTAGCTGGAGCTGTAAGGAGATTCACAGGAGAAGTGCAATTGGAAAAAGTAATTTCTTGGCTAGAAAGAGTCTGGTAGTTGGGAAATGGGAACCGGTCCACACTCAGCAGCTTATGTGAAGAATTTTGACAACCATTTGGAACAAACATTTTGAGTTTGCATTTAAAGTTAAATTGGGAGAGACAGCAAATAATAAGAAACAATGCAGAGAGATAAAGAAGGTCTTAGAGTAGATATTTTAAATACCAACACAGCTAATAAATGCAAATGAAGTTCTGTGCAGATAAGCACAGAATTATGAGACTGAAAGCAAAGAATGAAAAGGAGGAACTATCTGCTTAGGGGCAATCAGCTGCACTGTAATGGCCAAGAATGAGATCTGGGGAATTATTGTAAAAGAAATCCCTAAAGCTTTCAGCCCAATGAGGAAATGATTGAAATAAACAAGATGATAGGCTTTATTAAACCACCAGAGTATAATGTTCGGCTTCCACACCCTGCAAATTGCAGGAGTGAAATGCACCAAAGCAAAAGGATTAAAACCAAAAAAGCAGCACTAACCTCATAGAGTAAGATGGATTTTTGCCCTTGGCTTTTGTCTGAAGCCTGAATCTTCTCAATTGTTGTGCTCCTTTGTTACTATAATGTCCTATTTTATTATTCCTCTTCTTTTTATTATTTTTCAGCCTGTCAGATAAAACTTTATGAGAACTCACCCAGGAAAGGACAGCATCTCCTTCACAACCACTGTAATCTATTGTTCAGGTCAGGCATAGATTTTTAAAGCATAAATCCAAATTCTACATTGGATATGTACCTGGGTTACCATATTACCTCAGAACAATATGCAGTAGCAAAATTAAAAGCAGCATTACTGCAATATAGCAACGTTCAGAGAGGGTGTCAGCAGAGCCTGGAACATGGCAAGGAGGAAGCAGGTTAGACTAGAAAAGTTCTGATGTGGCCATAATACAAGAGTTACACACACAGGAAACCTATTACTCCAGTGGTTGCTCAAGGCAGTTTGCCCAGCCATCTCTCAGCTCAGGACCTCCAGAACTGACTGGGTAGCTCCTGGCAGCCATTAGCATCTTCTGGTGCAATCTCCAATCTCATCCCTCAACCTCATTGCTGGCTCTAAGAACACAGCAGAACAGAAGAATGGACATAGCGTGGCAGCCTGAAAAGTCATTTAGCTCAGACCTGCTGGGGGTTCAGCTCAAATCAAACACATAAGCAATATTTTCTGAAGATTTTTTTCAATACCCTAAATAAAATGCCGTTTTCTGAACAGGAAATTGATAACATTTATTTTGTCAGGTTGTCTTTTAAACTCATGTAAACTTTTACTACCCATACAATCGTTTGACAAGAAATCTCATGGGTCCACTCAAAATAAGACCATTAGTTTTGCTGAGGCCTTTCTACTGCTGAGCAGAAGAGTGAATAAAGTTTTCCTGGTTTTTTTACAATTCCCTATCCTGCCGAAAGAATATTCAGCTTGTGATCCACAAGAGCCTTAAATTTTTTTCACTGGACTGATTTCCAATTAGTTTTTCTTAATCCTGGTTTTGGCAGCAGTAAACAACTGCACTGAGTGTGGAGTCTCATCTTTGCTATTTTCCTTTTTTTCGTGTTTGGACTGTTTCTGCATGTTGTCAACACCACTTAACCTGTCCTTCATGTGGCTGCTCTCCCCACCTCATTTTTTCCTGACTTGAAATTTAATAGGATATTTTTTATCCCTGAAGTAAGACATTAAAAACAGCATTGACTTGTACCTGAAGAAGAACAGACGCCTGCAGACACACTTCCATTCTGACAGCGAAAGATTGCCTGATGACTTTTCTAAGGTGTTTTGCCTCTACCTTGCATAATTCCCACTGTGCTTCCAAGACTGCTGTAAAGACAGACTCCGAAGCCGGCAAAACTTCAAGGGTTTTTTTGGTTTGATTTGGGGTTTTTTCCAGTAGGCACTTGTATGTAGTTCATCTACTCCTGTATTTTCCTACCGCTGAATTCAAGTTGAATGGCCTTCAGCAGTTCTTCCATCCATTTCATACTTCATGAAAAGAGACTCTACCTGCCCTTCTCCCAGAACATCACCTACATCCTCTATTCCTGCAGAAATAAGTTACTATGGCTCCGGGATCATTTGGGGCTCTAAACACCCTAATCCTAAACTTCCTACTGCCCAGCAGGAGCAGTCAATTCAAAAGCTTCAGGCAGATGTTCTCTACCTTCTCACACTTAATTAGGACGTACTGAACCTGCAATAAAAGTGAAAACGGAAAGGGCTTTAGGCACTCTGTTTCAATGACATTTTTGGTCCACATTTTCCTGCTCTGTTGGGCAACAAATCAACCCTTTCCTTGGCCACCATCTCCCTTAGCAAGTATGGCTGAAGAACGATTTGTTGCTGTTCCTCGTGTCTCCGGCTGGTCAGGTTAATTCTTTTCATGCAGAAGAGTAACGATCAACTAAAATGACAGTGACACAGGTGCTGATGTGATCAGGCTTCAAACTGCTGAGCCACAGGTGCAGCTTCCTCATTTCCTGGTGATGTATTAAAAACGCCTCCTCTGGTCTATTCCTGCAGGAGGCTGTTTTCAGATGGATTTCCTCATAATTGCACTTTCCAGGGCACATTGCTCCTCATTCTGTTCTAATCCTTCTATTTTGGTCAGTCCAGTGTATGAAAGCTTAAATTGAACACTTTCAGGCTGCCACAAAGGTTAAAAAACCTATTTACCACAAAATTAGACTCTGACTTGCAGGAGATGCCAAACTCCTCCAGATTCAGCAGGATTCCAGTCCTTATTAGGACGTCTGAAAACATCCCTGCTCCTAATCAGGACCTCTCAAGAGTGGGTCATTTTGTCTCAGCCAAGGCTACTTTGCACTCCTCTGCTGGCACAACAGAGCCCAAAACCTGGCATAATTGCCACCTGGGCATTTCTAGAGGGCACGAAGTCTCCATAAACAACTCCAGCACTTTGGCTAGATGTTCTCAGCACAGTGGTACAGAGCTGCTTTCTTTATCCCTTTGATTCCTTGAGTATTTGGAGGCAGCTCGCAAAGGGCAGAGAAATGCCTTCACCACCAGACCACCAAACCACTCAACACCTGTAAAATGTGCCTGGCTCAGGGCCAGCTGTGCCTCCGCAGCCCCAAGGGGACCTGGCGTGTCACAGCAAAATGGGCAGT
Source organism: Mohoua ochrocephala (assembly GCA_013398855.1). Classification (NCBI taxonomy): domain Eukaryota; kingdom Metazoa; phylum Chordata; class Aves; order Passeriformes; family Acanthizidae; genus Mohoua; species Mohoua ochrocephala. The sequence goes on along the minus strand of VZTA01023994.1, from coordinate 170,999 downwards.
GTGGGAGGAGTTATTATCTCATCCTTAGCATCTCCTGAGCTTAGCTTTGGGTCATTGACTTTGTGACTTTCTTTGCACCAAAAGGAAAAAAAAAAAAATAAAAGAAAGACATGGAGAAACGCAAGCATTTGAAAAGTACACTTTTAATAGCCTCTCCTGGGCAGAATCAACTGAACTCAGATGCAAAACTACTTTTTGCCAAACTGCATGAAAGCATCATAAGATCTCATTTTATCTCTCTTCTCTAGATTTATTGTAGTGGTGCCCTCTCACACTTCCACTCCAAAAAGCATTCTCATTATAAACCTCCTCCCTTTTTCAAAGAATTTAACTCATCTCTGTATGTGCATGATGCTGTAGCTCGGCATATAGTGTCCTTAGTCCAGTTGTGGATTTTTTTTTTAAGAGGTTAAAATGTGTTCTGCAGTTTTTGATTTACAGACCCATAAAAAACTCTGAAATGTACACTTTTAAGAGCTGAGAAGTGTACCTGAAAAACAGAAATGATTGAAACCAAGGGGAAAATGAACTATTCCAGATTTTAATCCTAGAATCATTTATTTGAAAGGCAAAATATGTTTTACTCAGACCTCATCTCCTGGGCATCTACCTTTTTTAAATATAGCAAAGGCTCAATGTATTCCACTTGCAATAAAGTCGCTGGAGGGGAATATAGGAGGAATAGAGTATTTTGACTGTGATATGTGGTATCAGGGAACAATTTTGGTTTTTGTAGTTATGACTCGAGGGGTTACAAGGCATGACCAAAGGAGCCCGTATCACGTCACCAGAAACAGACAACAGTGAAATGGCATGCTAGCAAAGCTGGCACTGCACCCAAAAGGTAACAGCTTCTGAGAAGTCAGGGACATGGTGGCTGATCCCTTAGAAATACAGCTGCTAAAAAACTGTCCCCACACCCACATAAGGCAGTTTTCTGTGTGTATTCTGAGCCTACTGTAGTGTTACAGGTAGCAGTAATAAAGTCAATTCTATTTTGCTGAGAAGTAAAATCGGCCACACACCAGTACCCGAGACACTCCAAAGGGGGCTGTAGGTGTCTCAAAGCAAAGAACAGCTCACTTCTGCTTTCCTGCATTATTGCCTGAGCCTACACCCCTCACTCTTGAAACAACAGTGTAAAAGTCTTAAAAATCTAGCATGTAGCAAAAAGGAAGAAGACTCTGCTGGCAAAGGACCTAAAAGAACATATTCCTACATTGGCTGTTGGAAGCATCTTGCATAATTTTATAACCCACTCAATGCCTTGTGTATTCAGAAAGGGAAACCACCAGCAGTAGCACCTTTTACAGCACCCTGCTGGTAAGTTAGGGTGGGTAGCACAGGAGACCTGCTGGTCAGGTGTTCAAGGCCAGAACAAACTGCTGGTCTCCTTTACTGCGTCACTCTTAAATGGGCAAGTAAGAGTACAACACTGCACTGCATATCTCGTGCCTCAGCTCGGCAGAAGCAAGCAGAACCCAACCTCTGCAGTGGGCTGAGTACATGTTTTGTTTGCCAGTCAGTGTCATCGCCCCGCCGCTGCCACAACCCAGTCTGGCTGCTGCTCTCCCTGGGCAATAGCCCATGTGCTCCTTGGTCCAGGCAGACATTAGTAGGCTGAGCCAGCAGCTCCCAAAGCTGTATTAGCTCCTTGGTAGATAATTTCATTAGCATAATTAACTAGGGTTTGTGCTACCTCACAACAGAGAATGCCCCTTTGCATGTATTTAGCCTCCATGTATTTGAAAGATATCCCAAGCACTGAGATGAAAGGGGAAACTGAGGCTGTGTCACACCCGGTGTCACATCCTCTGAATTCCCTTGGCTTTGCTCTTTTTCTCTGTCTTTTACTTTAAAACATGCAGTGAAACAGTCTTTCAGCTATTTCAAGAGCCATGGCAAAAGATCAGTACTTTACTAGGGCTGTGTTCTGTAATACTGCAACGTAGACTTTGCCTCACGTGTTTAGAAGTGATCCAAACAAGACAAGTAGGAACGACACACTTAAACTAGACAAACTCAAAAGTTACTGAAGCAACCCAAAATGTACCAAACCAAAAATGGGTCAAGACACTGTTTATGGCCTTATTAATTGTTTCTTGCAAATTATAAAAAGAGAAAAAAAAATTGACTGTTTCATTGTGTTTCTTTTCAACACATTGCCTGAAAAACCTGACATATTTTTAAGTGACAGTAATCTAATGTTTTAGATTTCCCTTGGCATTGTTTTGCCATATATTCTTGAAAATATTTAGCTTATTGAGGTCTAAAACAATTGAACGAGGAGGTGAAAAAATTTTCTTTCTAATGTGATTCATAAACCAACATCTTGGTAACTGCTGACCCAGCTATTTCATTATGAACCTCAGACAATTCACTATTAAACTTCCCCAGTCTGTTCTGTGATAAGCAAGGAAATAAGGAAAAGGATATTAACAAAGGTGCAGCTTTCTGGTAATCCATTAAGCCAATAACTTACGCTGCTTTCAAAAAATGAACTTCATTTGCTGTCATTTGGTTACATTTTCTCATTACATGTACATGTAAATGCTTTTTAGATGTAGTAGTCTCACTACCTATCTCCTGCAGCTGTAAAGGTTTTGTTTTTCTCACTTGACGGTGAGTAAAATTATCCCCTAATATATGCCCTACTGTTAGGACATGAGATATTAGGTGGTTTCATTTAAGACAGTTCTAGAAAAGAAAGTGTCATGGCAAGTGAAGTGCAAAACAGTAGCCTTGGTTTTGCAGTTTCAGTTTTCAAAAAATAAAAATAAAATTATTTGAAAACAGAGTAATTTAAAACTAATTCAGGAAATTCAGTATTTGGGGCTGTGCTTGTACCTCCTCACAAGCTCAGTTGTGAGCAGGGACATTTCCTCCAGAGCAATGAATCCTGCAATAACACTCAAATATAAAGCATTTATTTTCCCTCATAAATTGTCACACTTCAACACATAAAAAAATGTTTCTGTATTCTCTTTAATCAAAATCAGTTCTATAAAAGCAGAATACAGGTTTAAAGAAGGCCTGAAATATACATTACCATGACACTATAAAGCACGGTGTGTATGAGGTATGCTACACTGACATTGTTACTGAGCTGGAGAGACCTGCAATGCAGTAAATGTTTGATAGGAAATGAAAGGCTAGGAAGGTTTACATTTCCTTTACATGTACTCAAAGCATTTCATATTTCAGCGTACTTATATAAACATGCCCTTGTTTCAGGCTTTTAGTGGGAAAAAAAAACAAGAGCAGTTTACTACTAAATGACTACTATCTGCAAGTGGCAATTCCAGCTAGCAGCCTGTAATTTGTCAGGGACAGATAACAGAACGCTGTTATCCTGCACCTGGTTAATCCCAGCCCAGTTTATCTTGTGTGCGTGTCTGCACAGCCCAGCATCGTGAGCAGTGACAAATCTCACGGCATATGCACACATCCTGTTGCCTTGTTCATCACACTTTATTGTCTTCTTTCTTAAGCTGCGTGTAAAGTGGTCTTCCAAGGTTTGCTAACATTTGAAATCCAGGACAACTGGAACTTTATGAGAACCTCAACTCTCATTCAGCTGTTTTGAGAGAGGTAATGAGAGAGGAAGAGAGATTTTTCTAAACAAATGAGTTTTCACATTGGAAATAGTCTATGTTCTAATGCGCCATGGCAGAACATTAAAGTGTGCTGTGCAGGCTTTTAAAAGAGAGAATATTACCATTTGTGGTTAGTCACCATCCATAGCCCATTATTTGAAGGAAAATATTATCCACTAATGGCAGCACACAGGAAATTGCTCCCTTGATAGAAATGGTTTACAAGTAGGAAACAACTTTGGAATGGAGATTTGCTAACAGCTTTACCTTGTCTTTGCAACATTTTTTATTCTTCTTTGCCTTTACTGCAAAGTTGACTCCTTAATGGAATAGAGCCTCTATCAGAAAATATTAGTTATTCAAGTAGCTCCTGTGAGCTGTGGAAATAAATTATTGCAAGCTGAAAATGTTTCTCAAAGACCATAAAAAGCACCCCTTTTATGCTGCTCCATTAGGTACAATTATTTTATTTATTTTCGGCTTTATATTTCTCTGTTAGTATCTTCTTCACTTGTCCTGAGGACAAGATGTAATTTGTCTTATCAAAATCACCCAGCCCAGTCTGAGGTTAAGTTTAACCAGGAAAGCAACTGGTAATTATGCAGATCATCTTTAGTAAATATAAGTGAAGGCAAATACTACACAGAATTGCACGGATCCAACATCAAACCTGGATGCTGCATCTTCCATTCCACCAGCTGACATTATAAAATGCAGAAGTTTCAGTGAAGCCATTTTTCCGAGTAAGATTTAACTGTGTAGCTCTCTTACACGCTACAGAATGGGCATTAATGCCTTTTTTCCATATTGTCTTTCATCTGACACTCTCAAGTGACTTTTCAGGTATTAAGGTATTAAAAAAATTGGTTAACATGCTATGAAATGAGGGTTTTTTTCTCTGATCTTAATCCATTTGGGTTTCTGTTCCCTGTATGGTTGGAATCCAGACATGGGGAGTTTTACAGAAGTCTGTTCAGAGGATTGTTTTCCCAGCTAGTTTTGAGCTGCTGACAGACATAATGACCTTCATGGCATGTTGATATTTACAGAGTGAATCCCTTTATGATTGCTACCCCTGGTACTTTTCCTCAGGAGTTTGGAGGGGCTGGAGAAAATTCGTAGACAAAATTGCCTGGTAGTTGGTTATATCTCGAGCCTCTGGCTTTTGTGTCTCAGAGAGCGAGTGGTCGGCATAGGAAGCGGAGGGCAAGGGAGACCCCTGCTTACCCTGAGAGTCATGGCAGCAGATGTGGGCATCTGATTAAGCAGCAAGCTTTTTATCTCTCTGGCTGCCCCAAGGAAAAGAGAAATACTGTTATTCACCCTGTAAGATTAACAACATGCTTAATTGACACTCAGCTCATGGTTATTTAGATCAGAATATCCAACAGTTTGGGCAGATACCTGTTGTCCTCAGGAGGCTGAGTTGCCAGCTTACATTCCAGCTAAGTACCCTCTTGAGTATTCAGAGAAAAGCTTGCAAGTTCAAGCCTTACAAGCATCAGACCACGACAGTCTTCATGCTTATATAGATGGGCACACATTCTGCTAACTCTCTTCATATGTTAGTCAAGAGCAGAAATTAAAAACAAGCAAACTCACTTGAGCATCCCTCCTGGTCAGGAGCACAAGTAGGCACAACCTTTCCCTCTCATTGCAAGCCCATTTCTCCAGAAGGCAGCGCTTGTAGTCAGCTCAGGGCTGAACTCAAAGGGATCAGTTCTTGAGGGGGAAGAACGAGCTAATAACCCACAAGTGACAGGAAGAGCAAAATCCTGAGCCCTTCCAATAAATTCTCTCCACCTAGTAAGAACAGGCTGTTAGCTGTCTGCATAAGTTATCCCTACAATCTGTAAAAGAAGTAGATTCTACCTGTCCAGCCTTCCCTCCGAATATATTGTAGGAGTGGGACATAACTCACCTGCTGCAGATTAAAAGCGTAATTCAGATGCCCAAGCACTTTACAGGTGAATTAACTCTGTGTTTGAATTTTGTCTATTAGGCATTTCACTGAAAGGGAATGAGAAAGTTGCATAATTTATTATTTAATATTGTCAGTAGACCTCACTATCATACTCAAAAGCAAATAGTTTGCTTGAGATGCATATGTAGACGGGAGTTATAAAAAGGCTATGCCAAAAGGTTTTATGGTGATGCAGATGCAATAAGAAGATTGCTTTATAAACGTGCTTTCCATGCATTTTCCATGCTCATTTAAAGACTGGAGGATTCTTTGTTCATTATCACAAAAATGCACCTGGCAAGTTCAGGTTTTTTAATGACTGTGGAGAACGTGCCTCACTCAGGCTTCCAAATTTTGGTTCTGCTCTTTTCTTACCTCTCCTCACAATATGACACTTGCTTATTTCCTAAGTAAAAATTAATTTATTTCACATCCCTCACAAAACTTGAACCAAAACGACGTATCCCTTTATGCTTTTCTTTAGAACATCATCATTGCAAGCTGCCTGTCATGTCAGCCCTCATTTTCTGTTAGCTAGATTGTTCAGTACCATCACATTGGGTTCCACCAGGGGATGTGCAATTTTGAGATGGTGTTTAAAAACATTAAAATCACAGGACCCAGCTACCCTCGCTACCCAAAACATGAGCAGCCTTTTCAAACATTAGAAGTCAGGTATTCAACACCAGTGTTACAGCCCAGAAACATTTCCACCTGCTTTTTGCAGTGGCTCAGGCATCATTCTCTGCTCAAGATGTGATTACTGTCTCTCAGCCTGCCAAAACCTTTAAGGAGACAGAACCATTATAGGTGCCATCTCAATGCAATGTGCTGCTAGAAAATCAAGCACATACTTGGCTTCACAAAGCCATGCAACAATAAAAGAGCTTTCTTTTCTGTTATTTGACCCCAGCATTCTTAAGTACAAAACACTCTGTGATCCGTAACCCAAGATCCTGAGAAGGTCTCCTATTTCAGGGACAAAAGGCAGAAGCTAATATCATCAGGCCTGAATTATTAGATTGCTTCAACAGTTTTTTTGTCACCAGGCACGTAACTTTACACATCAGATGCTGCCAGCAGGCTTGTTGAAGGCCAGCTTGCTCTATGTCTAGATGCCACTGCAATGACACAGCAGCTGTTTGAGAGAGAAAGGAAAGCAGCAAGCCTAACCTCAAGGGCCCAGTTCTGCACAGGGGCACCGGAGTACTGGGAAGCAGCAGGGAACTAGAGACAAAATTCTGCAGACTGAAGTTCAATCAAGGGACACCGTAGGATACCAGCGGTTAGCGACAGAAGCAATCATCAGATGGGATGGGGAAAATGCACAGATAATTGATTGGAACAACATTTGGGCCCAGATAACCCTCCAGTTCTCGACTAATACTTATAGGGGATGTCAAAGGAGCAATTGAGCTACCAATAATGATTATATCACTTTTCATCCCGTAAGATCTTTGGATGCTTTTCAGACTGTAGGATTGCTCATTCCCTGACGAATTACAGCTGGCTACAACAGCCATTTTGCAGCACTATACAATAGCTATTATAAAGGAAATGAAGAATAAACTTCTATTGATCCAGCAATAGGGATCTTCAATAGACAGAATGTAATTATCTGAGGTAGAGGAAGGTTACAAAATGGCAGTAACCATGAGTATTAAAAAAGCACAAACAAAGTTAGCCTTGAAGCAGCCCAGAAATCTCTGTGAGAAGTTACAGAGGATACAGGGACACTCAACAACAAGCTTTAATATAGCATCAGGGAGCAAGGGAAAAGGGAACATCAGCTCCACCCAATTATCCCACCCTCCTTCCCCCACAAATACAGCATCCTTTCCAGCCAAAACCATTGCTCCCTACGGTCTTGTCACAGGAGTAAACAGTGACTTTATATGCAAATATAATTAACTTGGTCTGAAAAAACAGAGTGAGAAAGGAAGATAAAGAAGGAATCTTTCCAAAACAGTCTCCTTCACAATGCCTGTGGGGAATTAGGCTACGTACAGCTTTTCTGGGTGGCAGTCCTCCCTCCTTCTCTGGATCCAAAAGGAGCCCTGGCTTTGCTTACAGAACATCACTGCATCCCAGGAACAACCACACAATGCATCTCCTGCCACTGTGATTGCCATTTCAGAGTGTGCATTTTGTTCCAAGACAAAGGAACCAAAAGTCCTAGAAACTCTCGCTCTATAGCTCGAGGGTCCTCAGAAAACCCAAGCATGACATACTCAGGTATTTCCTGCTCAGATTCTGCAGTACAGCTCAGTCGTCTCTAATTATCAGCTCCTGCAGAGGGCAGTTACTTTCTTCTGGGACACGGTTTTCATGTTTTCCCACAAAATATGGCTGCTTCAGAGCACTACGGAGAAGGGGAGCAGCAAATCTCACCCTCCACATAAACATCATCATTTTCTGAAATCACATGTTCCTCGTGCAAAATTTACCGTTTTCTGTGTCAAGGACTACCTGATGCATGCTGCAAAAGAGAAGAGCAAGGGTGGATCTAAAATTTGCCAATAAAACTAGTGAGCTCAAAACTGTCTTCTTTGAGAGCAACTCCCTTCTCCTTAGCACCTCAGAACCTCAAATCTTCCTGTCCTTTCTGATATCTTCCTAGCCTGTCATCAAACTGCCCTTAGGGTTGTTTTTCCAGCAATGTGTTGAATTTTTTTTCATTAATTCAGAATTTAAGAACAAAGGACACGGGACTTGAATGAGTTGACTGGTTTGGTTTCACTTACTTTTAAGATTACCCAAAACATCTTCAGCTTTGTACAAGTAAGGCATGTACCCATTGACACAACAGTCATATATCTGCAGGAGAAACAAATACCAGCTGCTGGTAGTCAAGACCGCACTTTGATTTGAGCCCTAGACATCTGAAGGCACCTTATTCATTTGAATTGCAAAATCTCGAGAAATGTCAAAAGAAATATGAAGTCATTAGAAATGACAAAACTCATAAAATGCATACAAAGCGCTCCTTGACAAGATGCAACAGTTTGCACACCACTCAGGGACGGACAGTAGTATGAATAGGAAGGTGTGTACCATCTTCCACTCTTATGGAGGAGAGGGGCATGGCAGTCACTGGAGTTCTTTACAGCTTCTGGCATTTATCTAAGAAAATCCATCTGTGTAGAAAAGTCCATTTTAAAGGGACTTGTTGAACTGCCTGCTGGCATTTTCTACAGTTTGCAGCAAGTTAGATCAGCAGACTCAATCTAAAAGAAAAAAAAAAGCTTCCATTTTCTACTTGTCAGGAATCTGGCTGTGTCTCAGGTACATTTAATCCATATTTGATAGACTTTGTAATATTCTGCAAACGTTCCGGTAAATGTTAATTGTCGTGCTGTGGCATGATGCATTTGTAGGACCTGATGACTTCATTGATTTAAATGGCCTCTGGAAAAGATCCAGGCTTGCATCCTTGCCTCGTCTCGTATTTGCCAAAACCCAATTTAAAAACCATTAAGTCCTGTGAGAAGGAGAATCATCATTAAGAAATTATTTTAATTCAATACCATTTAAGCCTAGAGTAATAGCTAATAACAGCAGTCAATGCTTAAGAGAATGTCTATAGTGCTTTGAAGAGATAAAGTGTTCTTTAGTATTTATACCAAAGAAGAGAGCTGATTTTGAGTAAACAGTATCTCTTTCTAGGGGAGGGAGAAGGAATAAAGCAAGCTATTATGTGTCAGTCTGTAAATAAATAGCTTTTGTGCTACTTGAAAAGGCTCAGGCACTAATAAGATTGACATCTGAACCAGAAGATTTCAAGTGCTTTGGTGCTATTAGGTACTAATCTATTTCTCTGACTGCTTTCGTGAAAATGGCCATCTTCATCAGACAAGTAAAGTGATAAAAAACATGTCTTAGCAAGGCAGCTTTTCAAGAGCTTGCCAAATTACAGAAAAGGATCTACAATTAATTATGGCTTTGTTTTAATTAACTTGGGTACACCACAAACTAGTCTCAGGGTTTTTTCCTCATAATTATATTTGGAGCTACCGTGCTTCAGTGACCAGAGGTGGATGGATCTCACAGGTGAGCAGTTCTCCCATCCAACAGTTAAAGCTGTTATTGTGTTGATTCATTTCCACCCTACAGAGTGGAGTTTGTTGGGAGCTCAGAAGGGTAGAGGAAAACCAGCCTTCGTTATATCACCAGTGTGAGGGTGCAGCATGTAATCCAAAAAGTTATTCTAGCACATATTAACAAGGGTTTAATTTGCTAGATAGCAAATGGGTTTTTCAAGAAAGCCTGAGACCGCTGCCTTGATGAAACAAACATCCAGGATCCTTGGTTCGGTTGTCTGCCTTCCACACTGAGAGCAAGATTGAGTATCAAGCCCAGAGTGTGCCCACCTGTATCCCCAAGGAGAAGGTGATCAATTTTCATTTAGGGTGAGGGGCAGATTTTAGAGATGTTGGTGCCAAAATCTCACAGGACAAAAAGGGGGTAATCTGTTAGCATCACCAAAAAGGCACTGAGCAGTTCTGCTGTGAACCCATTACTTTTGTCTGGTGTCTCTTTCAGTGTCAAGTCTGGGATCAGCCTCAGTTTGGCTCATGATTGTCAAGTGTCATTCTAAAGCTGTCTGCCCTGAGGGCCACCTTCTGGCTTTGCTACGTGACAAGGACACCAGTGCAGAGCTGCCTGCCTGTCAAGGCCAGAGATGAGCGGATGTGAGGCTGAGACAGGGCCAGGATGACTCCTGACTCAACGTGCCCACACATTGTGGGGCAGTGGAAATACTCCACTGCTTTTCATGCCCTGAGTTGCTCTCTGGCAGCAGCATTATGTTCAAAAATACAGACTGAAGTTAATTCTGATTAGCCTCAAATAGTTATCTTCTTCCAGGCTCAGCTATGCCAGAAAAAAGGGCAACCATGATATCTGCTGATCACCCCTCTCTTACTGGAGGCCACTGTCCCTGCCAGTCTGTGAGTGCAGAAACCTGTCCAAACACTCTCATCGTGTTCCAAGCCAAGCCATGTGAATTAGCTCGCATAACACCAGAGATGGTTTGTTCCTGAAGAAGCAAGAGCAAAAGCTTACACACAATTCCCCATACCCTGACAAACAGGGGAAGTAACCTCTTCCATGAGCTCAGCTGAAAGATATTATGCATAGCCTACACTGTTGGTTTCTTCTGTCACAAACTTTTTGTTTTGATGACCAGATCCTCCAGATCTTTACCACGTGATGCCACAAGACAGTTTGCACAAACAGATTACCTGCCCCCAGATAATTTGGCCAGTCATCCTCAAGTTTCACTATATTCCAGGAGTGCAGGAAAAAAAAGAGTTCAGCTAAAGAGGAAAAAGAGTAGCAGCAAAGAGATGACACTTCTCTGTCAGAGTCTTCCTGAATCGAGCAGGAACAGGCCAAGACGGAGGGACCTCAGGACTTCAATAAATGGCTGTTTGTCAGATGCTGCTATGAAGCTCTCAGTTCTGTTGAGAAGTGTCTCTTGGAAGAAGTGTTTGCATCTTGGGAAGCAAAGAAAGCAGGGAGATCCCCTTCAGAAACCGAGAGGGAAGGAGAGCCCTTATTTTGTGCACTACTGTGGATTGCATGAATCTGCTGCAGATTCTGCTCTTCACCCCAAGAGAACCCGGCTGCTTGTGCTAAATGCTGTCTGAAGGCATATTTGCTTTCAGGTGTGTGTTTTGTTTCAGGGTGACTTTCAGCAGATACGCGCTATGAAAGATCCTCTTACCTGTGCTAATAGCAAATGCCTTTCTGGATCATGACGTGAAATCAGGATGAGAAAAGTGACATTGAAATGGACAAAAATGATAGTTATGAATCAGCAGGAAGACAAACAGCACTTCTGCAATTACGTGTGGTACACCGAAAGCTCTCTGTCAACAACTGACCTCTTCAAGTCGTCGTGCATGATATCCGATTGTACCATTCACCACCTATAGCACTGAGGGGAGTCACTTGTCAAGCATCATTTCTTTATTATTATCATTTTCCATAGATTCGAATGCACTTTGAAGGCATTGGAGATTAATAAATAGAAATAATTGGTCTGTTCCATCAGACTGCAAAGATTAACACAAGCATGTCCTTGGTGAAACCTTGCCACGTGAAGCTAACATGAATGCAGCAGAAACGAAAGGACTCTTCCAGATCCAATCGACAGCTACATCTTCTGGGTGTCAAAACACAAGTACGAGAGGAGGCCTTGTCCTGTAAAAGTTGATCCTGTTTTAATATATTTCAGGAAGAGGTATGAAAGGAACTGAACTTGGCAGTGTATTTAACAAAAAGTTAGAAGAAAAACCAATAGAATAGACTCTAATCTTTCTTTTGATACCGTCCCGCTGCGATGACCAATCACCTCAAAGGCCATATCTGCAACACTTTCATGAGCTGCAAAGTGAGGCTAAATGACATGCCCGAGCTTCCTTAGGAAATCTGCTGTAGAGAAGAACAAAAAAGAGAAAAAGCAAAAAAGAAAAGCCAACATGATCATCCAAATCCCAGACTAGTCTCCCAAGCACTGGAGCATCTTTCCTCTGCCAGCTATTTATCTGACCACTTCACGATTCATTGCCTTTCCAAATGGCTTTTCACTGAGGAACAGCGAGTTGCAAAAGGCTTTGTAGATTGAACTAGAAAGGTCCTCAGAAGGTGAGCCAGGAATGATTTCAGACACAGAAAGCAAAACGCTGTCTTGAAAGAGGTCAGAGAAACAGATCCCCATCACTTCACTGATGCTGCAAAGCTGATCTGCTGAACGTTTAGCCTCAAACATGAACAGAGAAGGCTCCATTCCCACCTCTCTGCCCCTGCAGCCTATTATTTAGGTGCCATTTGGGAATTATTCAGCTCTTTCATCTCTTACAGCAGTTTCTCAGAGCTCTTCTACAGTCCCAGGGCAGACTCTGATATAAAAATAGAACTGTGCCAGATACAGATGTGACTTTTGATTAATTATCAGCATAGCCCTTTATGTAGACACCAACTGCTTCACGGTGGCATCATATACGAACATTATTTCTTTTCTCCCTCTCCAATTAAACAACCAGCCTTCCTGACCCTGTAAGCAGTGTACAAAACCCCTATGACCAAGAGCCATTAGAAACATTTTTTAATGTCAGAAAGGCAAGGGGAGAGTAGTGGGAAATTCACAAGAAAGGGTATGGGGTAACAACTTCTCAGAGCTCCACGGCAGGATGGGACTCAGCAAAATGTCCAGCCAGATCCAAGGGCACCCCAGCCACATTCAGCCAAACATCATCTAGCAAGGGGGTCTTGTAGTGACAGGCTGCACATGGCTCAGGAGTCGAGGGCTGGCCACATGGAAGTCATGGGTACCACAATCAAACGCATTCCTAGTGGTACCCACGGGTCTGTCCTGGTTGCTAGGAGGAAACTTTGTGCCCCTACTGTTATCCTGGCACAATTAGAGCACAGCAGCTTTCACACTCTACCAATATTTCGTTTCACCTACCTGACAAAATAAAAAACCTCAGCGTAAAACCTTCTCAAATGCATTTTGACAAACAAAAAAAACCCAATCAAACAAACGACAGAACTGCTTGCACCTCAGTCACTCAGGACAATCATGCTCTTTCTGCCAGAAACGCTCAGTGGTCCCCTGCTTGGCAAAACATTGAACCCTGTGCCAGGTTCTGGGGGCTGGAGGGAGGAAGAAGGCAAATTTTAAGCAAGTCCCATCAATAATGTCTTACTGGGAAAAGTGCAAGAGGCTCTTCGACCCAGGATCTTTCAACAAGTCTTTCAGTTTTCTTCTTCTGAAATCCTGCAAACTGGGTTTTCAGATTCATTGAATATTTTACCCAGTTGGAACAGATAAAATATGATTGAGGGATAAACAGAGGCCTGGACACTTCACCTGAATACCTGTTTTCAAACAGCATATCCAGTGGTGTTCAGAAGGCAATGCCACATGAAGTGCTCCCCCACATTTTGCTCTAAGCTCTCTATAGCCTACCAACATTTTTCAAAAAACTTGACAGCATGTCTGTAAAGAGATAGAAACTAAAAAAAAACCTGTCAGTTTAGGGCCTTGAAGTCTAGTTACTGCTGTGCTAGAGGAAAAAGAACTCCAAGCAAGGGGTCTAGTACCAGCAGAAGAAAAATGAGGAATAACTACACAGGTGCTTTTCTCATCCAGTGTGCTCACCTCAACTTGCCTTGGGGAGGGAGAGAGGGAGGAAGAAAGGGAAGGCACCTGGCACAGTGCATGAGCAACTGTTCAGTCATTCTGAAAAGAAACTGCAGAGAAAAAAGGTTTAAAGTTCTCCTAGTTTGGGGGAACTGCTAGTTTGGTTACTGCTCTCTTTCACTGAGTTGATAAGGGTGTGGGGTCAGCTCTTGAAAACAAGAGAATGAAGCTTAACATAAGGCAGCATTTGGTTCCTAACTACTAGTAACATAACACTCGCCTGGATTGTGGTTTAATTTTTTAAGACAGCATAACTTCCTTTAAACCACACCAGGGTTAGAGAGGCACCAGGCATACCCTGTGTCTGTTGGGAAATTGTCTGAGAGGTGAAACAAGCAGAAACTGGGCTGGCAGCAAAGGGTGTGGGGGTATCACTGTCACCCCCAGAGACAGGTCAGACTGACAGAAAAACATATAAACATCTGAGAAAATAGCAAGTGTAGAGAAGAGATTTATTGTGAGCAAGCCTGGATATTATAGACTGAAATGTTCTGTGCTGTTATAAAATATTGAAAAAAAAAAAACCAAACAGAGATAAAAGACGTCAACTTCTAAATAAAACACATCTTAAAACAAGCTATTAGAAGCTGGGGAAGAATTCATAATTCATTTCTTGATAAGAATATCTATTTGGAATCTCTCACCCACTATTAAGTGACACCATAGTTTGATGACATTTACTTCTGATCAGCATTTTTAGAGAAAGTTTTGGGGGCTGTGAATTTACTTGCACCATAATCCAGAGCTCTTCCTCATATTTCCTTGCTTCGGTATCTCATGACTGGTTTTGGCAATTTATTCTGACAAAAAACAAATACATCCATGTTAAGATATTAAATACACATGCACTCTCCCAAGAAATTTCAATCTTGTTTATCATAAATGCATCTTTCATTTCTAATTTTTCTCTTCCATGACAGTAACCAGATGAGCCTTTGCTTGTTCATTTGCATCCAATCCTGTCTCCCATTCAAGAAGCTTAAAAATATACTGCCAGCTAGGCACCCTGTATTTAAAGATTGCCTAAAAGTCACTAGGCATTTGGAGCTACACAGACAATGCTCTTGCTTTACACCATTAGCAGTCAGTAACGCTGGGCAGCACTTTCTTTTGATCTGCACTCACCTGTTCCATCTGGATCTCCAAGCACTTCTGTGGTACAAGTACTTGCAATGATCATCTGCATCTTATTTGCATAGACAGAGTGTCTTGACGAGCAGCATGAGATCAGCATTGCATTCTGCTGAGACCAGTAGGGTATGGAGTTCAGTGCCAAAGGGCAGTGGAATATTTCCCGTACAAAGCATTAAGGTGGAGTGTGTTAAACCGAAATGAAGAAGAAGGAAAAAAAAAAAACCAACGGCAAGTCTACTGCACTTTTTCTGTTCAGTTGTATGGTCTGTTTTGTCTTACATCTGCTTTTCAGTCTATCAAAGCAATGTTAAATTTGCAGTAAATTCTAGAAATGTAAAGAGGAGCCCACGTGATGCCAAGCAGGCATTTGTCTGTGCACCTGCCCTGCATAAAACCGGGGTCTAGGAAAAAGCTCTGTGGGTAGGAAGGCATTTCAGCTAAAATGCAAAAGCCAGAAGTGTTGTGTTTCCAAATTAAACACCTCTGACTTTCTTCTGTTCAAAATGGATATATCTCATGTGGTTATCCTAATGTGTGAGAAAAGCAATTGTTGAAACAATCTTCCCAAGCTCCTTCTCATGGGACAGGAGGGCTAGACTTTTCCTAGAGCACTTCCATATGCCTTAAGACATTGCTGTTATTAAACCTTCCATATGTCAGAACTACATAAGGAATTTATCAGCTCCTGCATGCCCATTCAATAATGGTCTGCTGGCCTATTGACAACAACCTTCCAATAAAGGTCTTGCTGTGGCAGACCTGACAGCTAGGGCTCGCTTCTTTAACAGCATATTAACATGAAAAATTATCGTTTTGAACCTTACAGAAACACTGCAGTGTTCTGGCACAAGCTCAGTGAACTTTGACACGGCCTGAATTTCCTTGAATTGCTCTGAAAAAAAAGATTCTTCATTAAATATGAATTGAAAATGGAATTAAAATGAAAATCAAGCAGGTTTGGCAGGAAACTGCTCTATGTTCTTTATCAGAAACCACTCATGATTAGCAGCCCACCGGGCACATGTCAAAATCAGGGTCCCCAGCAAGAACTGGAGCATGTCACCTTCCTTCCCAGTCCCTGAAATCTATTTCAACCTGTATTTTCCCATTTATCCTAGAATTTATTTACCCACTTGCTACAGAACAGCTTTTAAAACATGCTTTCCAATTTGCTGAGTTGTAGGGGGGTCATTCCTAGAGGTCCATCGTTGCATTCATAGTGCCATAAATAATGGCCTTCATCTACAGCATTATTATCTTTCTCGTTCCAGTATCTCTCAAAGTGACATTTTGTGCTCCTGTGCCTGAGATGGATTAACAATACTCACAGGTACTAAACCACATTTGTTAGAGAAACATTTTCTGGGTTATTGACTCATACGCTAGCACGGTTCTCTGTTACATTCCTTGCAAAGTTTAGAACTAATTATTTTGCAGGAGGTTTCACAGCAGAGCAGCACTGTTCCTCACAAACTTTTCTTTCCTCTTGGAGGCAAGCACTTGCATTAGCAAGTTACACTCATGTTTTACTGCTCATAGATTGAATTACATTTATCACTCTGGAAGCAGCAACAGCACGACTGCCCTTCCACATGTGAAACATGCAATTCATCGATTTCTGGAGCTGTAACCACAGCTTTACATTTATCATATGTCAGTTCTGGTTTACTTAGCAGTCCCCTGTGTGGGACAATGTAGTTTAAAATCTCGCTATTAAAGAGGGGGAAAAAAGAAACATTTCACATACAGTGGTAACATTCATCAACTGTTCTTTGCAGAGTGATGTAGCACTATTTATCAACTACCAGTTTTCAATTTCTCTAGCAATAACTTTTTTACTCTTATAGACGGCTCAAAGATCTAAGAACAAAATGACAAAAAGAATAGTTGAAATATGACCCACATAAACCTGCTTCTTGTGCTGAACAACAGCCCCTTTTTTACAATAGGAAGATGCAGTTTTTGATCCCTGAACTTTTGCCTGAAGGTAAAAGATCAGCTTCACAACCCCTAAGGAAATTAATTGGCCCCCAAAATTAAAAGCTTCACTCCCAGTTTTGAATATTCCTATTTGAGTGAACAACTCCATATTGAGGTCACCCCATTTCAGAAGCCTTTAAATTCCTCAAGCACTTGGCTTCACGTAGGCAGCCCCTGTTCTAGGGGGCCTCACAAACAAACCTTGGCACCTGCCATTTGGTTTTCACCTTAAATAAAAGAGAGGGTGAGTGACAAAAATCTCATCCCTATCTCAACTTCTTAAGTTAGTAGCTCAAAAGATGAGACACTTTTACCTAGTTCTGAAGCTCTTCCACTCTTTTTTTTTTTTGCCACCTTTTAAAATTTGTGGCTGTGAGCAGCATGAAGTCTCTGACAACTGGTTGGGTGTGCAGGGACAGTGTCTCTGGTCCCAGTCACACAAACCTATTCTGCTGCCCTCTGGAGAAGGTGGTCTTCCCTTCATTTCTGGAGGTGTTGCAGGCCCTTCCAACTCCCAGATGGACAGTGGAAGACAGGCTGCAGAAATACACTTAGAATCACCTGTAAAATATTCCCCAAGCAAAATTTCAACAACCTGGAGTTTGTCACATCTCTCCAGGCTTTAAGGAACAAAGTGTATTCCAGCAGGAGGAGAAACAACAGGAGGCTTTTCCCTGCTGCCAGACTGGGAGGCACTGCAGGAGCCTGCTCAGTACCACAACAGAGGGGGCAATGCAGTCACCCACTCAATCCTGCTCAAAGACCTTCTCTTAGTCCTTTGCACTGGAAGAGACCGCTCTTGCCAGAGGAATGGCTTCTCTTGGGGTAGGAGGAACACAGAGGGAGGAGGGTGGTGACTGTCACCACACTGGAATATATTTTCAAATGGCTGAGGGGAAAAAGCAGAATTTGTTCTGTCCAGATGACCACAGCAAGATGCTGGCACAGCTGCAAGAACCAGCAGACTTCAGCCTCTTATTGAAAACATATTCTGCAAGGCAAATGAAAACAGAATGGCTTAAACAAAATGACGCCTTCTTGTGACACTTAACCTTGAAGATTTTCTTGTTCTATCAGAGGTGCTTTCATGCAGTTTACAATATGAATAGCAAAAATCACAGGCTCTTTAATCACAAAGCAAGTCCTATTTGTTTCTTGTTTTCTGTCATGAAAATTGCTTTTCTGGCTAACGTCAAATATGCCTGAAACAAAAGGCAGTAAAAGAAAATCTCCCAAAAGAGATTTGTTCCCACTACTGTACAAAAAATATATTAACAAAGAATAAATTATGTAGTGCTGTTAACTGGTTTTATCTGTTTTATCTGTTCAAGAGTAAACTGGTTTTAGATGAAATAGGGCATAGGAAAAGGTAACTCCCAAGAACTGTCATTTCCACCTTCTCTAGAACTTGCTAGTATGAAAACAAAGCTAGGTTTTTCCAACATTTCTCATTAAGAAAGTGTCGTCATTTCCACTAATTAGGACAGTCACTTGGAAAGTGGGAGACCCACATTCGAGACGTTACCATCACAAAGGCAAACCAGAGACTTAAGTCTTTCTCAAATCCCCGGTATGCATGGAAGGACCTCAACACGTCAAGTAGTTTGACCTCCTTTTCAAAGTAGATCAACTAGATTGGGTTGTTCATAGCCACGTTCTAGCTCTGAATGTCTGCGAGAACAGAGACACCAAAACCTCTCTGGGCAGGCTGTTATGGTGTTTGACCACCCTCATGGAGGAAAAAAATTTCTAATATCTACTTGGAATTTCCCTTGTTGCAGCTAGCCTTTTTCTCTGCCATTCTTTCCCCATGCACCTCACAGAAGAGTATTAAAGCATAAACATCCCCCACTGCAATCCCTTCGTCTACTCGCCACTACATGAACGTGGCAGACTGGTCAGGCACAATTTGCCCGTGGCACATCCATGGCTGGCTGTTCCCAGTCACCTTCCCATCCTTCATGTGCTTGGACATGGCTTCCAGGAAGACAAGCTCCATAACCTTCCTGAGATCTGAGGTTAGGCTGACAGGTCAGCCGTTCCCCAGATTCTCCTCTTTACCTTTCATTAAAATGGCATTAAAAAGGCATTGGCCTTTGTCCTGTTCCCTGACTGTCATCGCATTTCCAAGATGATAGAGAGGGATTTTGCAATTTTATCAGCCAATGTTTGGCACCCTTGGATGCAGCCCATGTGATTCCACAGTCTCGTGTTTACCCTGTCAACTTCAGTTGTTCCTAGCTCAGTCCAGCTTTCCTGTCATCAAGCATCACTCTCCCAGTCTATCACTGGATGCAGAGCCCTTCACCAGATCCAGTCATGCAAACTACCTCAGCATCTTTCTGCAGTTCCAGTGACGTCGGTCTGCAGCTGCATGTGGACTCCAAATTCCTTCTATTTTTTTTTCCATGCTGTGTATGTACCTGCACAGACACTTGATTAATAGTCTGGCTTTATAGAAAATAAGTAAACAAATTCTCCTTCTTTCATACTTCTCACTGGAATTTCTGTTTATCTATATTCATATCAATGCTATCACAGTTCTTAGCTGTTTAAAAATTGGAATAGTAAGTTAAAAGCTTCCTATATATGGATTGCATCAATTCAATCAGACACTAGATATAACTCCCATATCCATAGTCTGAAAACAAAAAAAACAAAAATAACCCAAACCCAGATAAAGTGCACAGGGTGAAATAAAGTCTGCGGAGACTGTTATGGGACAGATAGGAAGAGAGAAGGGATGTACAATTGGAAACTTGGAAACTGAGAGTCCTCCCCAGTATTGAAGGGTATTCCCCAAAGCACAGAGTTCAAATTATTTAAAAGTCTCAAGAATTAATTAGAGGTAAGGAGGATGTTGGCCATGGTGTCCAAGTGCCATGGACATGGAAAGCACACCTTACAGAAAGAATATTTAATTGAATGGTCAAGTTTCCAACAGTAGTTGAAGCCAAGTAAATTTAAGTTATATGTAAGTTGCAAGATTTTAATACAGAGTGTCAGCTAACTATTAAAACACATTTGTAAAGAAAAAGACAGAATCTCCAGATCTTCAATACTCTTTGCTGACAGTCTTTCTGGAAAATGTATTTTAATAGCTCAGAAAGAGTTAACTCCTGAAAAAAAACCCATAGATGTTGTGGCCTCTCATAGCAAAGGTCAGAAGAGAACACAGGGATAGGCCTGTATGTTCAGACTGAAACTAGGATAAAGCAGGCAGTTTCTTGATTCTGCCTACAAGCAAACAAATGGCTCAGTGGGCACCATAGCAAGTCAGAGGTGTCCCCAACAGCATCACAGCCAGTGTTCTGCCAAGGCGACTTCTGCTGGAAAATATTCATTTTAATTTTACTCGCATTAATAAATTCCAAGTTTTTGGCATGCGGGTGTGAATACCCCAGTAATGCAGCAGAGCAACAGCCTGTTTGTATTCCTGTAGAATGACATTTATTGCAGCGATGAACTTTACAAACGCTTTGGACCAGATGGCGACCAGTTTCCTTGATGGCACACAGGGGAAGGGAAGCCCCTCGAAAGTGAGTACAGAGGAAACCTCAGGAGTTCACAAGGTAACACTTCCACTGACTGTAAATTTCCTGAGGTAGTAGGGCTTTGTCTCTTTGCCCTTTGCATGGGGGTAAACCTGGCTGCATGTGAGCTTTGTGGCTCTGTGTGTGCTCATCATGAGAAACAGGTGTGGAAAGCTTGTCAAGATGGACATAGCTGTCACCTGCTCCTTGCAGCATTCAGTCTGTGGCCTGCTTCAACCAAGCTTATGAAGGTAGTTCAAGCCTTTGTTGAAGTGAATCAAAAAGTCTGGAGAAATCCTAAAGTGAAAACAAATAAGGACAATATTTTCTCAGGTACCTGTCCTTGATTGTCTCTGATCATTTGCTCACGCTCAGAAATCCTTTTTTAGCCTTTTTTAGTTCTTTTCTATTGCTATCTGAGTCAGATAACTTTTAACCAGCTTGCTGTCCTGACCCCCAAGCTGCAGGTTACGATATCGGTTTGGTACTTCACTGTGATGAGCAGAACTTCTTGCCCGTGCTGCAGGCATGAGGCAAAGCCTGCTGCTCCTGCCTGGAAGGAGAGAGGACTTTCTCCTTCCCTCTTCCCTAAGATGAGTCTCAAAAACAGGCTTTGAGCTGTTTGCACATAAATGCTGCTCTCTCCCATCCACACTTCAGTCTGCACACCACAGCTGCACTCTTTTGGCTTTATGAAATGCCGATATTCACACCAGCAGAATGTGCACACCTTACCAGCCTTATTAATTCTTATCTGTAGCAAAGAAACAGGATGCTGTTTGAGATACCCAGAAAAGGCACTTTTTAAGCATTTGTCATTGCATACCTAGTGCATACAAAATGCTACGATTTGCATTTACCTCTGCAGTGCAGCATTTGAGAATGCACCTTTACATGTTACCTTATTGTGGGCAACAAACACAAGCTTGGGGTTAAAATCATATCATTGTGACAATCATCCAATCTCTATGGTAGAAGGACAATTCTGCAGACTCATTTGCATAGTCAGCATAGCAAAAATTATTAGAAGAAAGAGCTTTAGAAATAAAGCCCTGGATGCTACAAATCTAGGATAAATAAAAACTAAAAGTTACACAAAATCATGCAGACCTCATTTTGGACTAGCTGAACTTACAAGTACAGCTGCTTCAGGCATTTTTCCAAGAGAATTGAAAGGTACTGGAGGAAAAAGCATTTGTGTGCACACATGCATATCTTGTGCGTACACGCAGGCACATACATTACATTCATTTATGCACCCGGTGCGATTTCTCCTTTGCTCCAAATAAAGCATACAGGATCTTAAGGACTACCAGCTAATATGGTGTCTGTATCTTCAGATATAGAGCACAGCTGCCAAGTGACAGAAATTAATTGAGTGCCACAGACTTTTTTTTTTTTCTCATTTGGTGCTGATATAATTTATATTAGAAGCAGAGCTGGAATGCCAACCTGGGCCAGCGGTCAGCTGCAGCCCCGGCACATTAGCTCCCAGTTCCCTCTGTTAGTTATGTACATCTGTACATCTATCAACCTGTCAGGCCCAGCTTCTGAACACCTTTAATGTGCTCCAAAGATAAACACTTCTATATGTAGGAGAGGAAATGAGGCTTCTTTTGCTGATAAAAAAAAAGATTTACAACAAGTGTAGGGAAAGAACCTTTCCAATTAAAACACTGCTTAAGCATTTTTTTTTTGTCCTCAGTATCACTGAAATCAGAACATCACTGTAATTCTGTTTGATAATTTTAACTTCGTTTATTAGAAATTATCCCCCTGAGCCAACAGCTGACCTCCAAAGCATTCCAGCTTCCTGTGGGATAACAGGGAATAATATAAAACATGTTACTGTAAAATAAGCATGGCTGGTGTGAAGTTTGTTCCTGTGTTGTCAGATAGGCAAACCTAGAGCGAGCACTCAGCAGTGGTGAAATAAATATCCAGAGACCTTTTCCTAACAGACAACTCAGCAACTTCAAACAGATTTCTTGAGCTAATTCACTTGTGGTATGGGCCGATAAAGCAGTGTTAATCTCCTGTTTTAAATCAAGTCTCTGTCATAAGGCTCTATTAATCTCTTCCAAGTTATCGAGTGTCTTAGTGGTAGGAAATTATATTTCTAAATTGAATTTTGTTCTCTTTCAGTGTAGCAAGAAATATTTTTCAAACTTCTAATAGGAACTGTAAAACCTATGATGCCAACAATACGTTTGAATAAATAAAAGCCATAATTTAAAGCCACTTTCTTCCAAGCCCCAACATTACAGCGAAATAACAGAAATGGGTTACCTACAAACAAGAAATTAAACACAAGATTTTAAATTAAAGTGAAGCAGATGGTTAGCTTTTTTATCTTTTTAGAGCAATTGGATTTTTTTTTTTAAAAATTCTTTATAGTCAAACAATCTCCAGGCACTAATAAAACGCTTATTGATTCTTAGTATATACACTTACTCTACAAGATGTCCTAACCCACAGTTTCCATTATCTTTAACAGAAACAGATACCCTTTATATAAGTCTGCAAAGTTAGTGCCCCTTTGTTTCATGGGAGACAAATTTACAGTAAGTAAATATCTCTGCATTAAATTTATTATGCTTAAGTTAAAATTAATAACAACAGGTGACAAAATAACTTCATTTTATAGCCAGCAATAGAGCTGCAGGGTGGGTAGTGGTAGGAGGCAGCAGAATGTAACTGCAGCATCGATAAATTTTATGGCCTTTGCTTTCCAAGAAGAATCCCACAGTCTCCATAAGGTTTAGATAGACTTGTCCCACAGGCTTTTTTGAATCTTATCTACTGCTGACCATTACCATCTCACCGAGTGCAGCTAACAGCACCGGTCAGTGCTTGGATCAGAAATGCTGCCTGCACGGTCACAAAGCAGTAAATACAGAGAACTGTTACACATCAATTTATTAGGATTTGCATTAGGCAGAGTGTTCAAAGCCACACGGCCAGGGCACCACCACTCAATTCATATCAGCCTTGCAGTCAAACCCAAATCCAGGTAGGACAAGGAATCACCTTGACTTACCAGGTTTGAGGTGAGTAAGATGGATTCAATTTCATTCAGACACAATTTACATTTAAAAAAAAAAAAAAACCACAAGAACACCAAACCAAAAAAACCACCTGTGCTTGCTATGGATTTATTCTCTCTCTGTAGTAATTAGATTTTTCTCACAAAACGAATGTCAGAACACTCACCACAAAGCCTTTTCTTTGGGAGAGGCTGTGGGGTGGGAAGGATGGTGTTACCTTTTAAGTTCAGCTGGGAAACATAGTGTAATGACTGAATACTACCAAGACCACAGCAAGACTGGAGCAAGAAGCATTGTAAGTGACTGCTGCCTCGAGTTTAATTTTAGCTGACCTTCATTAACTGCTCAGAGTTGACTTGTATTAAACTTTCCTGTTTTCATTCCTATGACAAGGGTCTCAGAGTCTCCTCCAACATCACCATGACCTTCCTTGTTGCATTTTCTAATATGTGCCAGCCCCTAAAGCATCTGTTCTGATAATCAGAGCTGCTCATGAAAACTGGAAATAGCTGTGAAAGCTAAAGGAAAATTCATTTTAAACATTTTTCAAGGCTGATACAGGCGTGTGCTTGGTGTATGTGCAAGGAGATCAGTCTCATACACACACGAAATAAGCAATAGGAGCCAGCTCAGGGGGCTATGGTGGAGCACATCTCAGACTTCTGGTTCTTCTGGTGGCATGAAGTAAATAAGATTTGATGCAGAGCAAAAAATATAACTGGAGTGTTTCCACAAAACAGAGCTCTGTCTTTTTGACCTGTTTTCTTTGTAACAAATGGAAAGATAATTCTCCCCATCAATAGAAAAACAGGGAAAGATGAGAGACGGAGGAGGAGAGAGAGAAAAGAAAAAGCAGCAGAGAGAGAAGGGCAGCTGCAGCCACCGAGGCTGGAGAGAAAGGGGGAGCACATCCCAGAGCTGGCAAGCCTCAGGTGAGGATTGCAGCAGCCCTCCTGCAGTTTCTGCAAACAATTAGAAATGAAAGGAGCCTGTTCTTGTCGATGCATCCAAAGGGGCCTCGACAGTTCTTACAGTCCCTTTGTTTACCCATCAGGCTTCTCCCTCAAGACATTAATTTTATCCTGTTTTAAGTAAGCTGTTTTACTGACACATTTGAGTGATGTTTGCAGCCCCAGCTCCGAAACAAAGAAATCAGGCATTCAGCAGCCTGTGCACACCACACGTCTGTGGAAACTTCTTCCCCAGTTTGCCCTAGGTACCCTGCGATAAGTAGCAGAAGAAATGTCTTATCAAGGCACTGATGTTTTCCCTGGAGACTGCTGATCAGAGCCTTTTCCTGCCACAACTGAAATCCAGCAATAAAGAGGAAATACGGTCTTAGGACTACATAAGCAGAAACACATGCTCTTCTAAAATTCAGAATTTTAAGAACTCCTCAAGACTATATGTGAAAATACATAGTGTAGGGCAGATGATAACTTTCGTATTTCAAGGTGGTCTTACACATGGAGAAAGAGAATCTAACGAGAGTAAAAGGCTCCTTAAAGGTAAGTGTCCTCATTTGTATTACCTGAATTCAGTAAAGATTTAGATAAACCACTGCTTAGAACGTAAATTTAGCAGTTTGGCATAAAAAGAAATCAAAAATGGGAGGAAATGACAGAGCACGTTATTCAAAGGTCAAACTCCCATAGGCAGCTGTCTACGAAAAAAAGGCTAACATACAAATACTAAATTCATTAGAGGAAAGAGGAATTAGACTAATTAACTCTGTACTAAATACTATTCATTAGAGGTATATTGTATGATTCTCCCATTCCAGCAACTTATACCAATTTACAAGCAAGAGAACATTTTCTTCAACAAGTCATTGATAAAAATTATGCTTTTGCCCAAAAGTTAAAAGCCTTTGGAATCTCAGCAAAGGTTTCTGAATAGAGACCTCCCCTTGCCCACCAAGCTACACGAGTCTGATGAACAGGTGTATGTACAGGATATCCCACATTCAGTTTGGCCTTTGGCAGCTGGAAGACCTGGTATCCTACAAAGACTGAAATCAGATAAAAATGTCAACATAATTAAGTTCCCTTACTTAAGCAGGTTCAGACATACTGACCTAGCACAGCTTTATGGCCCAGGATCAGAGTAAACAGCTGTCCTAAGGCAGCAAAATCAACGGAAATATTTTAGATACCTGGCACTCCTTTTTCTTAGGGATGGCAGGAGTTGATGTTTGGCATAAATCACCACTATGTGTCACCTTCAGAATTGGAGACCTTCAGACCCTGCAGATTCTTTGCTGGTTTACTGCTTTCTATCCTGCCTTCCACCTGCTCAGAAGCCTTCCTGATACTGTTTGATTTGTCTGAAGGGGAGGGTAATTGCATGAAATTTAAAAATCTACTATTCCACAGTCACAGGAAAAATAAGGTATGTTTTAAAAAAGCAGCATCTCTGTAGAGCTGGAGGATAACACTCTGGATGAAGAGACCAGCACATTTCTGGAAAAATCAAGGAACTCCCCACCCGTGCTCCCCACATTGTTGGGTTTTTCTTTACGTGCCACCTGCTCCGAACACAGACCTAAAGTCTTTTCATGTATGTAACTGCTCATCTTACAAAGCTACAAATGCACAGGGGTTTATTTTATTAAACCAAAAATCATATTCATAGCAAATACATATTGAAGGTCCAGATTAGAGTCAGAGTCTCTACATAAGAGAAAAAAAATGCAGGCTCTAAGTATAGATTGCACTAATGAGAGCTTGTACATATAGAAAAAAAGGTAGGATTGACACAGGATGGACTTTTGGGATGGGTTCAACTTTAGGTGGTCAGTCTTTGGACAGAAGTTGCCAGGTGATGTTGAATGGATGCAGAAGAAGACCCAAATAAGAGGAGTATGACACTCACCATCAAGGCTTCTGAAAATTAAATTCACTTCTGCTTCAAGGAGAAAGTAAGATTTGCCATAGGATAACTCCTACTGCTAAAAAGCAACTTTTCAACTTTGTCAGAAACTGGAAAGCAACGCTTAGATCCTTATTTATCTGAAAGTGAAGGAATCAGCATTAAACCATGCAGATTTCCCACCTTATCGGAAGCACCTCTCCATTCAGACCATCAGTGCCCGGGTGTAAAAGCCTCCAGCATCAAGGCTACGAAGGCTCTTGACGAGATGGTGCTTCTAGAGCAAGTTAAAGCACCCGAGTCACACTTCTATGGAGCGTCCCCACCAGTTCACTGGTTATCAGACGACTGCTTTCCAGACAGACCGCAGGAATGAACATATTGCCCCATACTTTACCAAGCACACGGTCAAGGCGACAGGGGAGGACAAGACACTGAAGCAGAAGCAAGCCCTGGAGAGAGTTTGGTTGATCCCGAGCCCTTCTGTTACCATTTTCAAAATTTGTGACTGGTGAGCACTAAACAGCATTTTCAAGATAGCGAGGCTTCCCAAGCACAAGTTTATGACAGCCATCTGCTCCAGTTTGCTCCAGCTGCCAGAAGGGCTCAGCAGGATGGGCGAGACGGAAGAGCAAGTACACTCCTGAGACCCCACTCAAGGACGGTCCCCAAGGAACAGAACTCAACTCTGGGTAAAAACACAGACACTACGTCTGGATACTTCCACACATCCCTGCCAAACTCATCTGCTCTGCGCGGCGTCACACAGACACACAAAGGCTGTCTCCTTCCCTCAGAAGTTTACAGTCTAACTGCAACAGCACGGCCCGCGTGCAGAGACACGAAGGGATTCACTGAGGTTACAAAGGGGGTCAGTGGCAGACGCACACATCAAACGTGAACCACGGCAGTCTCCCTGTCATCTGCCTGTCCATTGAACTTTGCTGTCTGTTAAGTACAAAGATACGTGACAGAGCAAAAGCCCCTGGTGAACTCACATCAAATCAGTCAAGACTGAGTAACCAAGAAACTTGGTATTGGAAGCAAGACGAGAGAGAAGCAGAAACAAAACTTACAGACCAGCAGGGCAAGACACAGCCAAAGGTTTGTTTGGGTTTTTTTCCGTAAAAGACAGTAAGAAAAACCTTTTCTTCACACACACACAAAGTGTACATTGCTATGAGCTGTAATTACACACTGCCGGACTTTTAGAGAGTTTTAACCAAAGTATTAATGCACCTTATAGACAGCATAGCTTTACATTAAAGTTTATCACAGTTGTTCACTCATACATTTCTATTATTTCAGTCCATTTCTGTGGTAGCATTACCAGTGAAGACACAGGAAATTGTCACCAAATACACAGAAACTGTAATGAATAGCAAAGATTGAAAGTACGTTTGTCTGGTCTAAGACAGTTCTTAAATTGCCACAACCCAGTCAATACTGGAGATGGAGATTCTAAATACGCTACAATAAAAACACTTCCACAAAGAATCACAACCTAAACAAAGGCACACAGAGACTATTTCCAAAACAAACATGCAACATAAATAAGGCGCATTTCAAAACTATGTCAAGGTGCAAAGGACCAAAAGCACAGATATGACTATTAACCCCCACATGTCCTGCCCATGGAGTTCACATTTGGAGTTTTCCTAAACTGGAGACACATTTCAGCAGTTATTCATGCCACTGTGCTTAATGGGGAGCACCTCACCTGCACAGAAGGGAGCCCCTTCTCACACAATTTGAAGTGGTGCCCCTTCAGCAGAAGAATAACTTGCTCTAGCAAACACTGCCAAAAAATCTACCTTAAGGCGTGGGGTGGGGGGGATATACCAAAATGACAAGTCAGCAGTAGGCTCATTCTGAGCTAGCATCAAACATAAACAAGAAAATTCACCATTCTCCAGCAACCCTCCTGGCTGAGCCCAACCAGTCTTCCCAGTCTCAGTGGCAGCAGACTGCAGCCTTCAGACCAGGCAGGGAAGAAAAAAGGATCACCTCTCTAGGAGGCCCGGGCACTCTTCCCATCCGCCAGCCGAATGACAGATCTGTTCTCAAAACACTCCTGTTATTCCACATTTATACTCAGGACACGACTCACCTCTTTCCTGAAGATACTCTTCACTTTCAGAAGTGTGCCTCTACCATTTATTTTCTCTTTTCTCTTGCTTATGGTCCTACACCTAAGAGCATCGCTAATACGTCCCACAAATCAGGGGTAAAGCACAGTAGTTGTCTCCAGGCCACCTCTCCAGACAATCTAATACAAAATTTAGATTCCCCACAGTACAATCCCATCTTTTAGCTGACATACACCAAAAAGCCATACTGCTGGCACATCCACAGGCATCCAAATACCAATCAATAGCTGCATCACTTTGTAGAAATAAAGACAGCAATTAGAAGAATTAATCTAAAATAGTGCTTATACATTCACCTAAATACGTCAGAATAAACTTACCAGCACAGACAAGCTGTCTATTAGATACCTGTGAAATCTTTGCCCTGTGCATGTTAACTAGTATCACTCTTCAAGTATTCCGTTTTCTTTCCAATCCATGTAATTTGTAGACCAAAGGTGTTTTTATATACTGGACAGCACTAGGGTTCAGTTTCCTTTTACCAGGGGTTATAAATTTGACTAGACAGCAACAATTGCTTTTTAATCTAAGCAAACTGGTATGTCAGAGGCAATCAGTACGGCGAAGCTATCCCAGGAGTATCCTAATAATCCCAATGAATCACTTGGCGTTGTATGAAACGGAATAGTTGAACTCTTGGCACAGAATGTCACAAGCACTTAATGCAGCCAGTATATACAGCTGCAAACAGCGAGCTCAGGGACACCTCCCTTCATAGTGTTTGCACTCCTGCTCAACTTCTGCACTTCTGGCATTAGCCAGTTTCCAGTCATATTAGTGTATTTTATTTTTTTAAAACAATTTCCCATGGAAAAAGCCTGGGACACGTTTAGGGATGTCATTTGCTATTCCTACCAACGGTTATATGTTACATTCAGAGAAAAAGATCAGAAAAAATCTGGATACGAAACTGGGAGGGCTCTGATATAAGAGAAAATCTATCGATATAAGGTAATTAATAAAATAAGGAGACCAAAGCATTTCTGATGAGAGACTTGTTAACACTGATTGACACACAAGACACTGATTTCAGAAGTATTTCAATGGATCACCGCAGCCCTTCTTAGTGTTTTGAGCCTAATCTGTAGCATTTCAAACATATTAACTAAGCATTTAAAAAATAATGTTCTCCAACTAAACTATGTGCCACGTATGGAAAGACATGCAACAATAATGCCACTTTTAAACCCAAATCAAAGGTGCATTCTATCTTAATTCAATTTTTATTAATATATTCTATTAGTTTGAATTACATGCAGATTTTTAAAACTGAAACTAGAAATACTGCTTTACACACATAATTAGAAATGCTTCAATCTCCCTAACGGCTTACAGCTATTTTCAAATGAAACTAGCCTTAAGTTAACCTTAGAATTAACACAAGACTAAGTCAGTGACCTTGTACTGGGCTTCCGTATGTGGTGATTCCTACTGCCTCTAAACAACAGCTAGTCCCACAGAAGTACATTAATTCTGTTACTGTCCTCCGAAGGTAAAAATGGTGCTGAATTGACAAGTGTGTCTATAAAACATATATCACAGTCTCTAGTTTATCAGCTGTATGATTATCTATAGTAAGTCTGGATAAAAACAGATGTTCTGACTTGAAAAGCACTTATCTTTACAACTCAAGAATCCCTGAGGAGGTTTAATCTAGTTGATTTAGAGCTTTGGTTCTTAGCATCAGTTTAGTAGTTGGCTGATTTTACTTCTTAACTAGTCAAATGCTCTTCCATGGACATGCTAAAAAGTCTCAGTAATAATAGCTGCATATACAAACTACTGATTTGCCCATAATTTCTAAAGCAGAGGTGATCCTAGTATTTTTTTCTACTGTACACATGAAAGTCTCCAAGTCTCTGGAAAATTCAGGCCAACCACCTTCTTCCTCTCATTCCATTTTCAATCTTATTTGACTATGGAACATACAGTAGAAGTCATTAAGCTGCATTTCACAGTTTACGGTTTTAATGGTTCTGCAACATTAGATGCACAACACATTTTCAAGCATCAAAAACTAGGCTTTGCTATCTAACATTTCATAAAGATAATAAAAGCTAATGAGCACTCATGATCTATGATCTGACAAGACATCTGTTCTGTTCTTTCTGAGATAAAACACTCACCCTGCCTTGTTCTGCCACAGTGGGAGAGAACAAATATAAACCAATTAATCATTCTGAACTATAAGCCGTATTAAGTTATAGTTTCTCAACAGGCTTTTCATACCCTGTTGCTAATAGGGCACAGGTGTCCTAAAAACAGTCTTTCAATGCAGTAATTAAATCCCGCTGACTTCACATGGTCAGCTGCAGACAACAGCACTGTTCAGCTTCAGCAGAAAAAAACCCTGCTCGAAACAAACAACAACAAGGTTGATGTTATACCCAGACAAGAGCTCTCTTCCCATTATCTACATATTTACATCATGCTTTCTTATTACGGGAGGATTTTAGAGGAATTTCATTCTGATCCATTATGGGGGTGAGGAGTGCAAACGTTACAATAAATCCTACAAGATACGTCACAGGGGACATGAGTAACATGGGCATGGAAGCGGCAAGAATAATCTGCTTCACCATTGTGAGGCTGTAACAGGGAGATCTGTCACAGGAAACTGTTGAGAATGTTAAAACTCTGCTCTCCTTTACATTTCAAAACCAGCTGCCAAGCATTTCAGGTGAACTGTTTGAGACCAAATTCAGCTTGTTGTCACCTATAGTATAATACAGAAGTGGAAAAAAAACAAACCAATTCTTTTGTCTTCATTCAGCCTTGCAGTATGACTTATTTTGAACACTGCAGGAGCATGCAAGGTTTTGGCTTCCTGGAAACTGCTGTATATTACTGTAAATAAACCATGTGAAATGGGAAAAAAAAATCACAGATCACATAGCAGTTAACGAACAACATTATTCACAGTAAAACCTTAGATAAAGACAAAAATCCCAGTTTACATAAAGAAAAAAAATACCCAATGCCTGACAAATACCTCGTACTGCTCAAAACACTGTCCTCATATGGATCTACCTTGCAGAAGCACGTAATAAAATAAGCAATAGAACCAGGGAACCAAGCACAGCCCAGCTGTGCAGGAAAGCAAAGTACTTTTGCTAAACCAAGGTAATTGGGACTTAATGTTAAAACCCCACACAGCCTCAAACATCTAACCTACCTAAGTAGCCTAAGTTTCCTGCCAGAGAGGAACAGCATCTCCCCACGGATTGAAGGAACAGCCAAGCCACTTTCCCTGGACTGTCCTGCTGGAAGTCTGCTCTTTCCACTAACTAAAACTGGTATGCTCCTCATACTGCAGCCACAGACTCTGCCTCAGAACTTAAACCAACATTTACAGAACATGTGCACCAACAAAACCAAAAAGGAAATTAAGCCAGTAAGTTCATGTATAAAGCTTAGTCCAGAGGAAAATTACTGTGGCAAGACTGAATCAGATGGTCCATGGATTTCTCTCTCACTTCTACAGACAGGTTATGTATGCTTTAGATTAAAATAAATAAAATCTGAAAAAAAACAGCACTAAATAAGCAGCCTAGACTAATCAGCTGGTGAATTTAGGCTACACAGGTATTAGCATTTAGTGTAGGAAAACATGACGGGATCAGTAGGAAATGGTTTCTGCTGCGGACCTGAACCCTAAAATGTTTGGTGGGTTTCCTATGACCAAATTAATTTGTGAACTCTTCAGATCACCTCTTCAGATCATTTAAGCCTTGCAGACATAAATTTGATGTTCATCCATCAGCATTTGGTTCATTTTTGGATCAATATTTTCGGTTTAGTTTCATCTGGACAGAATCCAGTTTGCATTCTCTGAAGCGAAAGCATGACAAGCAGGGATGACCAGATTAATTTACAAAGAAAAAACACACCCTCAACTGAAAAAACACACCACCAACAAAAAAACATTCCCAGCCTGAGTCAAAACAATGATGTAGGCTTACCCCAGGGTCCCTAGACATGCAGTTATGCAACACCATCATCAACCCCAAAATGTGCAGCTACTTACCAAATGCTGCTGAGCTCTTGCTGTGTATTTTTGGATATTATCAGTGTAACATATTGTAATTCTATATAAAATTTGACACGAGATTCTAACTATCATAGTTTTGTCAGTTAACCTCATAAGCTCAATTTCATTTATAGTGCATCTGTTTATGTCCATCCATACACTGACAAGGACCTCTCAAATACTGCTTCCATGACAACTTAAATTATAGAAAGATTAATAAAATCCTGATCGAAAAAAGAATAATCTGCCCACAGAAACACACAAACTCGTCACATTCCGATTCTGGTTAAAATACTAAAATTTAATTAATACCTTTTGAACATACAGTTATGTCAAGGAAAAAGCAAAGGCATTCAAACAATGGATATAGATCATAAACAATATTTACAAATTTTAAACTGCAAGTTGACTATAAAGTCACAAATACTTTAAATATTTAGTAGAATATAGTGTAAATTCTAATATAAACTAGATAAACTCAATCTGTTGGTTTTTTTCCCCAGTCATAACAGTCTAATCTTTACATACTATATACATTAGAATACTAAAAAGTTATATAAAATTTTCTTTCCGTTACTATGCAAAGAAATGGAAAATACATCAGCTCTGTCTTACTGTACAATATTCCAATTGAACTTTCTGTAGTGGTCTGCAAAAATAAATGGCACTTTCACATGCAACAAGGCATAAAGTACAACTCTTTTCGTTTGCAGTATTCCCTCTGAGTACAAAGTAAACTGAAATGCAAATGTCATTCAACCACGTAGTTGGAAATCAAATGTAAACTGTGGAGAGAGATTCTGACAAACTTTCTCAGACTGAAGTAATAAAGAAAAGCATGTAAACTGATGTCCATACAGATCCGTAATTTTAAAAAATGAAAATACAGCATACTGAGAAGTTTGTTATGATGGTATCAAAGCTACCTTGACAACACAATAACGGAGGGAAAGCTGATGATCCTGTGCCAGTTCTGAAGCCCAGCCCTGCCAGTGGGCTGAAGCATCTAAGATGCTTTTCTATTGACAGTTTCCAAAATTACTTCCGCCACTCAAAATTGCACATTAACAGTCAGACGAGTTTTCTAGACGTCATTATGCCATTGTGTAACCATAGCTTCCACAGTGCAATGCCACAAGAAGCCTGTCTTTCAGGATTTCTTTACTTGGGTATTCAGGTAACTTGAGCATGTTGATACTGAAAAGAAAAGGAAAAAGAAAAAAAAGGACACCACAGTTCAGCAAAAAGAAATCAACAGTAAAGATTTCTGATTAAAACCCTTGAAGAGATCACATTCATGGAAGAAAAAAAGCCTGTGCTGACTTACAGTACCACTGAGCATTTGAATATATTGCAGGAAATTAAGTTGTTTTTTCACTTCAGTAAGTTGTAATACAATAATTTAATACTCCTTTATTAATTTCACTACCTTTAATTAGACAAATGCAAGTTGCAAACAATGAGCAAACATAACATCGTTTGGGATAAAACTCATCACTTTCTGAGTGAATACCGCAGAAACTGTTTATATTTTTTTTGGACCTTTTAATATTCAAAAGAACTGTACTTTTGGCTGTGACTGACAGGAAAAATCTCTGGTTTTAAGATATCTTAATGAGAATAGTTAACATACCATGTGCTTGATGTTGGTAAAAGATTTGCAGTGTATGGCACAGCAGCAATAGTAAAATTTTGCAATCCACTGCCACCCATTATATGGGCGAAGCCACCATGAGGCACTCTGGAACTGAGAAAATGTACAGAAATTAGAGCAGTGCAATAACAAGGAAAAGAAAGTGTAATCTTTACACTGACAATATCTCTTACTTAGGATAATTTGACAGTTACTAATACTTTTACTAAAGTTCCCTTTTTCTCACTGATATCAAAATTCTCATTATTTAAAAGCTTTTAATTACAAGACTGAATAACTCATTAGTCCACTTTACATTAGGCATCATTGTTTGACTGATATTTAAGATGATTCTGCCTGCAAGAGGGACTCATTTCTACAACCAATTTTTGTAGCAAAATGTTCACAGAACATAGAATATTCTGAGTTGGAAAGGACCCACAAGGATCGAAATCTGACTCCTAACTCTGCAGGGATCACACCCTGTGCCTGAGAGCATAGTCCAAACCCTTCTTGAACTCTGTCAGGCTGGTGCTCTGACCACTTCCCTGAGGAGCCTGTTCCAGGGCCCAACCAACCTCTGAGGGAAGAGCCTTTCCCTAACATCCAACCTAAACCTCCCTGACACAGCTTCGAGTCATTCCCTTGGGTCCTTGTCTCTGGTCACCACAGAAGAGATCAGTGCCTGCTCCTCCACCTCCCCTCCTGAGGAAGCTGTAGACTGCGATGAGGTCTTTGAGGTCCCCCCTCAGTCTCCTCTTCTCCAGGCTTAGCAGACCAAGTGTCCTCAACAGCTCCTCACACAGCTTCCCCTCTAGACCCTTCACCATCTTCGCGGCCTCTCTGGACGCTTTCTAACAGATTTATATCGTTCTTATATTGTGGCATTATCTCAGTTAAGACAAACACGTCTATTTATGTTTAAAGTTTAAGAAATACTACATCACAAAACAGTCTATTCTCTGATTACTATCTGTGGGACAAATGACTAAAGTGTCCTTGACATGTCTGTTCATTTACTACTTCAGACCAAATATTTCAAGTAACTAATAAAACCATTGCATCAGTCACACTATAGCCCAGTGACAAACTATGGCAAAACCAGAACACACTAAAAAAATCACTAGCATCTTCAGGAAGGCAGTCTCACTTATTCATATCATTCATTTGTTTTCCTTTACCAACATATTTAAAGATTACTCCAGGTGCAAATGGGCAATAGCCCATTGTTCAGACTCCCTCTCTGTCATTCTAAACTAACAAACAGAATAAAATTCAGATATTCGGATATTTTCATAACACCAACTTAAGCTGACATGCATTACACGGTAACATTTTGCTAGCATAGCCCTTGCATCCAAAAAACCCTCAACCCCCCCCCCCCCAACCCCCACTATAATGAAAGGATAAAGGAAGTTGAATGCATTAGGAACGATGCCACCAGTAGGGAGAGGGTGATTATCCTTTCTCTGCACTTGGGGAGAAATATCCAGCTCCAAGCTCCCCACAGTAGGAGGGACAGGGACATAGTGCAGAAAGCTGAGTGAAGGGCCACAAAGATTGTTAAGGGATTGGAGCACCTGACACAAGATGAAAGCAGTTGGGACTGCTCAGCCTGGAGAAGTGAAAGCTCAGAGTAATCTGATCAATGTGTATAAATACTTGAAGGAAGGGATAAATAAGATGAAGCAGGGGTCCCCACTTACAGGACAGGAGGCAGTGGGCACAAATTGAAGTCTAAGAAATTTCCATTTAAACATAAGAAACACTTTTTTACTGTGAGGTGGTCCAACACTGGTACAAGTTGCCCAGAGAAGTTGAGAGGTCAGCATTCCAGGAGACAGTCAAAACTTGTCTGGACAAGATCTTGAGTATCCAGCTGTAGCTGACCCTGCTCTGAATTACCACGTTGGACTAGACAACCTGAGATTACATCAGTTGGATAGAGCATGGTACTAATAATGCCAAGGTTGATCCCTGTACGGGCCATTCACTTAGGAGTTGGACTTGATGATCCTTGTGCACCCCTTCCAACTCAGAATATTCTGTGAAAGTCTAAATCTCCAGAGGTCCCTTTCAATCTCAGCTATTCTGTGATTTTGTAGCCAGCAAAGAAAGAATCTGATACAACAAAATAAATCTTCCAAAAATATGTAAAAGCTGTTAGAATTCTGGATTACAGGTACCTATACTAAAAACAATGCTCCCATATTCACCAAATCAAGTGACTGTAAAAGCCAGGAGCAAGTGGAACAGAAGAAGTAATGTTCCCACTCACAGGAAAACTACTCAGCAAAAATGCAACAGCATAATGGTTGCTACTGCTGAATGTGAAGAAGCTGGGACACAACTCACAGCAATACCTTTTAAACACACCTTTTAGGACTAGCTGTAGTATCCAACACATAAATCTGTATTACCTAGCTTAACAACAGCAATGTTGAGCATATAGTTCTAACACTGCTACACAAAGCACCACTATGGAGAGAAGTGGTTTGCAGCACATTACTTCTGACACAAATGGAATTGTGCTTACAGCAACAATTCAGAACAGCTGTAAAGATTCTACATCAGTACTCTTATACCACGGTTTCGGCTCACATTCCCATACAGTGCTGCCTCCCCTGCAATGACTTTTTTTCCTCCCCTCTGATGAACATCCCACATTCAAATCAGCAATGAAACAGAGACCTAAGTGCTGAAAATTTCTTTCAGTCCACTATTATCTGAAAGTTTTTTCAATGTAACTTATTGTAATACTTTCCATACAACAGGACAAAATTGTAAAGTAGGGTCAAGGCTTTGAACATTTAAAAGGAAGAGACTGCTGCCAACTTATGCCTCCAAGAATGAGTTTTCTCTCCAAGCAAAACACTGCCAATATAGTAAAGAAAACCTTCCAAATAGATGCAAAAATATCACAATAGCTGTGAGCAAGAGCAAGAATACAATTTCATGGCTTTGGAAATTTCTACGTTTACATCTGAATCATGACTTTTCTACCTATTTTTTCACTGACAAGTTTGGCATAAATTTGCTTGGAATGAAAACACTGTAGAAGAGATTTAAAGCTTGTTTCCTTATGTTTTCTTATACTTCTATAACAGTAGTCACATACATCTTCCACATTTAACAACCATGCTGAATTTTCCTTAAAAGAGCATAAGCATATTGCTTATTGCTCAACAAAAACTACAGTCCCCAAAGAAGTTGTACACAATCTTTGCAGCTGTAGAATACAAATAAAGTAGAATTTATCACATAGAATCTATCAAGCTTCCAACTTCCTTCCAACTGTTCACTAAAAACCCCATCAGAAGTTGCCAGTGGAGAATTAACAATAACTTAGCCAAATTCTATTATAAATACCAAACAGATCAAGAGGGGGAAAAATAAGAAAGGCTTGTAGAATTGGCAATACCATCTCAAGCAGCTGTCAACTGAGAAAGAGTAAATGGCAACATAAGTGAACTTTCAGATCCCCAACACGAGCCATGAAAACATTTAGGCTTTTTCTTGAGTGTGCTAAGACCTCCAAATATGTTCAAACTTTGCTCATGACAATTACTTTACTGTTAAAAGGTGTCTCAAAATTGGTATTAATGACAGATGCGCTCTTATCTCCACTGAAACTACCAAAGCAAGACTTCATAAGAGAAAAAGAGAAAGAGATGTAAAAATGGGAGAAGAAGACAAAAGGCAAAGTTTAAGAAATATTTAAAGATGTCAGAGAAACACTGAAGACATTATCATAAATCTATGATTATTTTATTTAATTCACTAGATTAATTTCATAGTCTTTGATTGGAAAGAAAGAACAGTTCCACTTTGCACACACACAAAAAATCAAGTAAGTGAATGTACAGAAGAGATGAAAGGGAAATGGAGGGAAAAAAAAAAAAGATAACAGACTTTTGAATATATCCTGCCAACCAGTACCCATAGAAGCAAATTCTTCACTAAGGCCAGAAAAAAAACATAGTTTGAAATTAGGTATACTTTTAATGTAAAATTTTACTTAAGATAATGGCCCAACTAGGCTAACTTGTGTTTTAGCTCACAGAAAAGTCAGCATCTAAATCTTCCATTTAAAAGAAAGTAGGACTATCTGGGGATTTATGTGCAAAAATGCCAGCTGCATATCGCTATTAGAGGTAACTTTCAAAAGTTAAATATTTATGGAAAAATATATCTATTGCATTTCAAACACTGAAGAAAAAACAAAGGGTTCCTCCTAGCTGATACAGAAAAAAAAAATCCTAAGCAGATTGTTTTTAAATTCCAGCCCAGAGTTCTTAAATCCACATCAAAAATTTCTTTCCTACTAACAAGAAAACAGGTAAGAACAAGACAGTAGGTGATTTGTGACCAAAACGAATGATGCTGACACAGGTATTAATCAGGCAGTGTAATTGTTTACTTGATAGAAAGTGTCCCTTAGAATCCAGTAGATTATCCCAAATGCCGTGAAAATAGTGAATGCCACTTCAGTATCATTTGGAATGTTTTAAGAAGCATTTGAAACATGACCTTACATCTTAAAGATCCTTATTTGCTGTCTAGATTTAGAAATGGACTAGTCCACTAAAAATGAAAGACCAGCAGTTGGCATGCCACATATGTGCAGTTACAACTGCAGGAATCGTTTCTCCAGAGGACAAAAAGATCAATGTGCATACAACTAGCTTCTTAAGTTGTCCATGATCCCTAAAACCAGGAAAATTCATAATAAATCAAGTGAAACTAATAGAATTTGGAGACTGGGCCATTTGATGATACATCCATGACTGTGACTGTGAAATTCCTTAATATAAAAGGTAGTTTTGATGATCTTAATTTGTATTTTATCATTGGTTAACCACAAAACTTATACACAAATGGTCAACTACTCCACTAATCCTAGAATATTAAGGGAACGTCAAACTAAGATGGTGTGGTCTCTGCCTGCTACCAGAAAAAGACTGGATTGCACAGCTCAGGTGTCACACTTATATCCACTGATCCACTTCATGAAATGTCTGTACCCACAGGCTCAGCAACTCATCCAGCTCACAGGGGCATTAACTGCTGAAACATTCCCTTACTGCCCCCAAACCATAAGGGAAATAAAAGCGGCTTTCCTTGGAGAACAAATAGAATTTAGGACAGAAAACCTATAGCAAAGAGAAAACCTGAAGCAAACAGTGTTGCATAAGATTACGTCTTTACTTATCTTGACACACTGCACTAATGTTAAATTCAACTCAGCTTGAGGAGAAGGACATTCTGTGTATGCTGACTGAAGTGAAACTTACTTATCTCATCCGTTACAGCCTCAGCTGATTACTGGAAAAGCCAAGAGTGACATTAGTATGCAACAGGAACAAGAATATAAAGCTCAGTTAAATTCACTACGGCCTTGTCAAGAACTGCCTGGACAGCAACAAAGGCCTCTTGCAAAGTGGCCAAGTATAATAAATATGTAATCAATCATTTTGCTGGCAACACAGAAAGCAAAAGTATTAACACACACTTTGTCTACTTTCATCAACGTATAGAACACCCAGTATGCAAAACAGTTTCTAGATGATCTTCTATGAGCTCTCAAGTCTCTTGTCTTACTTCAGAGTATCCAGACAATGCATTTGTTCTTACAGAAGAGTCTCTCACCTGCCAGTAACAAACTGTAATAGT
Organism: Mohoua ochrocephala; assembly: GCA_013398855.1. Classification (NCBI taxonomy): domain Eukaryota; kingdom Metazoa; phylum Chordata; class Aves; order Passeriformes; family Acanthizidae; genus Mohoua; species Mohoua ochrocephala. The sequence continues at coordinate 131,177 of VZTA01023994.1, read as the reverse complement.
AACACTCTCTCTTCCTGAGTTAGTTCTTCCACCACGTCCCAGAACCACTAAATGACAAAAAAGTTAGTTTGTATTTTCCAGTAAATACTTGTAGTACTTGAAAATATACTGGTAAAACAATAAATGGAATATATGTGAGTTTGCTACTTAAATTATGGAAATGTTTGTATCAAATTCATACATAATTAAGTTACTTAATGAAGAACTACAGTATAAAAACATCTCCACAAATTTCATCCAAAATAAGCTTCCACAAACACACACAGATAATGGCACCAACAAAAACCCTACATTTTTTGGATTAAAATTAAATAGTCTACATTATTAAAAACAAACAAACAAATAATTTTACCTGAATAACTTGGTCTCCTCTCTCATAGCCACTGGTGTATTCTGTATTTTTTAACCAGTCATTCACATCAATTTCTGGCATACCAGACAACAAAAGCTCCTTCAGGAGAAACACATAGATTGTGATTAGTCCTCCTGAATAACCACTAATTTCAAGAGTTTATGCCATATTAAAAAGTAATGCTTTAAGCAGTAGAAAGCTTACAGTGCTTTTTCAGTTTATTGCAACCTTATGGAACCCACTACTAAATTTTCATACATGAAGATTCTTGAATTCAGGTAACTTCACATGATCTGTTTAATTTACACATGCAGTATCAAGAGAGAAAAATTATTGCCAAAGTACTCAAAAGAAAAAACCTCTGAGTCTTGCCATGACTTCAGAGAAAATTTGAGATGTGTTGGTTACAGAAGATCAAACCACCAACAAAAACTTATGGGAACTTGATTTTGTGACTTCAGAAAAAGTAAAGACAATAGACAGCACCTCCTTACATTCAAAGGACTTCTGTCCTCCTCAAGGAAAATATGCAAAGGCTTAAAGGCCACAACATGTTGATTCCATACTGAAATTACAATTTAAGGCATTTATCACCGCCATGTGAAGTTTCAGGAAGATGGTAATTCTAAGTAATTAGAAAAAGCAGGAATACACATAATGAGATCCTCACTGATAGATGGCCAGGAAGCAAAACCAACGTGAAAGCTACAAAATCTTTATTTTGTGGTTACTGAGCTTTACTTCTACATCATTTACACTGCTGATGAAGTATGCTGAACATCGTGTTTAAAAATACACAGGCATTTCTGCTTACCAGTTCATATTCATCAAAAAGCTGGATCAAAGATGGTGGAATGAACATATGGAAGCCTTGTAAAAAGGCATTTATCTGAGGCTGAATGGCTCTTGTCATTCTGAGCTCTGTGACAAGCTGGACATACTCAGCCTGCAATGTAGAAAACAGTATTAAGACAGAGCCCAGCAAAACCACACAGTGCTCGAACAAACTCACACACAAAAATGCAGTCCTCGACACATCACTCATCTCTTCCACTGCAAGGCAGTAAGAGTCCCTTTGCACTTTTCACATGGAAGCAACCCAAAATAAGCCCCTTCTGCTCTTCCACCTTCCTTCCTAAGGCAATTCCAAAACAGAAGTGTTTGAATTGTTGCATAAACCAGTCAAAAAACAGGGACTCAGACCAAGACAAAGGAAGTAAATAAAACTTGTCATGGCCACATCTAATACAACCACCATTAAGCTCAGCTAAGGGCATAAACACACCAACGCTTGTAAGCAAAAACAGTCCATTTAAGCAAACTAACATTACTCCAGGAAAAAGGGTTAACTCCTGAAGGAATATTTATGAGCCAAAAAGCTTCTTGCCTTCCCCCTGTCTCTGGAAGTCTAACACAATACATAACAAAGCTTGCAGAGGTAATTAGTCTTAATAAGAATTTCAATTTTTTTAAAGAAAGTCTTGAAAAATCTCCTCAGTTTTTAAAAAAGAAAAACATGAGAAAACAATTTCTACCATAGCCAGGGAATAGACTATATCAAGCTTTAGAGATCTGGGGGCTCTGTTCCCTTTAAAAGATGCCAGCCAGAAAAGGAATCCACCAGAACTTTGCTTTTGTTGAGAACACAAAAGCCTAGAAGGCATTAATGGAAGAAGGCTTTTAGAAGGAGACAAGTGCCTTTCAGAAGGGAAAAGTGCCTACATTAAAACTCTATAAACACGTCTCATCCACCCTGACAAAATTACACAAGTTTAATAAAGTTTCTTTACTCAAGAAAATAGTTTTCTACTTGAAAACAAAATTTATTCCTAGATTATTTAAGGTACTCAGTTTAAAGAAATGCTTTGACTTCGTAATCATGACTTTTAATAAGAAAATCATGAAATGTATCTCCCAATTAAACCATCTCAACCATCAGCTTCCCCCAAGAAAACAATCTTACAAAAATACTACTTTGATTTTTAATTTTAAAAAACTTCAACCAAAACTTTTGGGCTCTACACCTGCACAAAAACAACCAAGCATTTTTTCTTTCCTCCCTTTCAGAAAAACAGAATGAAGTATGAAACATTTCAAAACAGAAGGATATTTTTCAAAGGCAGCTCCTTACATTTACGGATGTACAGAGGGGTTGTCATTTGTTTTGCAGTTGAAAGAGACATTTAAATGCATTATCACCATTTTATTAGTTCGAGAGAACAATTAATTTGTGAAGTGCTCTGAAGAAGAGGAACATGACCTAATAATACCTTCAACTGCAGTACGGCTCCCAAAAATCTAGTTTCAGCCTAGTAATCTCCCCAGGTTGCTTCCACTATCAGTGGAGCTGAAGACACCTCCCTTCTCTAAGGACTGAGGGGCAGCCAAAGGAGATTAACTGCACTAGACAAAACTCAGTCTCTTTGAATGCAGAAGGAATCAGAAATTTTTGCAGTATCAAGATTCGAAATAATGTTAACACTGGTTGTCTTCAATGGTCAGAAATGCGTATTTTACATCTCTTAAACTGCTCTTATGTAAATTAGGCTACCCAGAAAAACAGGGTTGTGGAAAGAAAAACTCACAACCTTACTTCAAAAAATCTGCTTTCTAAAAAAACAATTACTTATTTTCTGCATGACAAAAATACCACATTGAACGCTTTAATTACGAGAAAAAGCAGTTGCTGTGCTTTAGGTGTAACAAGAAATGTTTAAAATAGCCTGGAACAGCTGAGCATCCTGGTTATCGGCACTGGAGCATGATGAAAGACCTGTAGCACAGAATTTACATAATACATGTCAGTAAACAACCTGGTCAATTTGTTTTGCTTTCTGTGCATTTCATTTGCATTTTATTCCCCTCTGAAGCCTTAGGAGCACATCACAAAACAGATATACCTACATCATTTCAGATCTACATATGCATTCCTAGAGAGTACATAAAGTTATGATCCAGCCTTCTTTGAGGAAGGGAGATTTGATTGAATGCACATTAGACGGGCATCACAAACATAATGGCAAAGCCTGGTTTGGGTGAGGGGCTGTTCTCTATTTTCCTTTGAGGTAAATAAAGCAGAGATCATGCTTCCTCGATTTCACAATCCCATATAGTGTGAGACAAGGATCAATGGTTATGACGATTTTCAGATTCAGAAAGCAGCTCCATTTTAAAGCTGCCTGGAAAAAAAAAACCAACTAATATTTTACTGCCAAACAGAATGGCCGGCTCACAGACAGGTTCTAGGAGGACAGAGAACGCCACAGGACTGTGGAGATCTGCACCATTCTTTAATATAACATATAGTCAAACTTTGACTAGCCCTAATTTTATTTTTTTCCTAAAAAGGAGAAAACTGCAAAACAATGCACAGCAAAGAACAAAGATAAATACAGGGCAAAGCCTGACTTTTCCCTTTGAAGTCCCTCCATTACCATGACAAAAGGCAGTCGAACCACAGCTATAACTGTATTTCAGCTGGGCTACATGGACACAATTGCAAGACATGAATATTTGCATCATCGAGTTGTCCCAAAACCATTCACCTATTACACAGTTGATGTAAAAAAAGAAAATTACCCCATTCAAAGAAAATAACATTTTACAAATAGCTCTTACTACTGGTGCATTTACTCTGTGTCAGTTTTCAATGAGAGAAAGGGACTGTTTGGGTGGTAACTGTGCAGGGAGGGGCAAGGGTGTGTTTTATTTTGGTTTTGGCATGGGGGATTTTTTTGTGTATGTCTTTGTTGTTTGGGTTTTTTAAGGCATAAAAATTCATTCGTAATTTAATTTTAACAGGTAATCTGCTAGTGTGCATACACAGCAAATTCTTTTAGAAGCTGAATTTTCTTCTCCCAGAGGTATAACAAATACAGTGAGTTTTAAACAGTGATCTATTATCCCTTGGGTAAAGGTGGAAAAAAAAAAGATATCACTTTCAGGAAAAATTTTTTTTTTTTATAAAGTAAAGTAGACACATTCCTATTTAAACTGATAGAACAACTAAGCTAAAATATACTGCAAAACTATGTCGCATTAAAGGAACTGGAAAAAATCCCCAAAAACCCAATATACATCTACAATTTTCAACAACTTGGCCACTGTCAACAACTTGGCCAGTGAACAAAACAGTGCCATCTTACAGATGTTTTTTGACTCCATATTTTGCAACTTCAAATTCAGAAAATCCATTAACATTGATAGTTTCAAAGCTACCACCAGAGTCACCTGTTTCTCACCACCTTTCAAATTAAAGCTACACAAACTCTCCTCCCCTCCTGCCTTGCTGAGGAAGGCTGGATGAGATAGAACGAAGGCATCTCCTCTACACATTTTCAACCACCCTTTTTAGACTGTGCCCCAGCTCTGAAGTTAACAGAGCAAATTAAGCTACTAATGAGTAGTACCCTCATGTGGACAAACTTCTAATTTTATGCTAATTGATAACAGGTTTTAAATAGTTGTTATGAAACTAAAATTTACGTTAAATAGGTCTCTTTTACATACTGGGCAGCTAAGACTGACCAGATAGAAGAATCGACATCCTCGCTTTCTCCAACAGATAATAAAGAAATTAAACACCCACTACCTTCACAAGTAGACTTGTTTTACCATCTGTATTCTTTCACAAATGACTGTATTGCGGGAATCAGTGCAGAATCAGGCTAATAATATGTATTTCTGCTCCCGGAATGACGCTCTGCCTTAACGAAAATGAGGATTAAGGCTACAAGAATCCAGTGCCAATTGCTCCAACACAAACTGCAATGTCCTTGCAACAAAGGCTGACACCCAGCGGCCGTTCCCCAGCGCAGCAGCTGCCGACACCGCTGCTGGAGCCGAACGCTTACTGAGGGCAGAGAACGGGCTCGGCCAGCCCAACACAAATGAAAATCAAAACAAAAAAACAGACATCAGGACCAAGAGTCAATGCTACAAAACACGGTTATTCAAATCCATTTAGTCAGTAACCGCGGGATTCAATTACACTTGTGTTTATCCTAATTTCTAGACCATTTTCAAAATCTGGCTGCGTTTTCCCCTATTTCTTTTTTCGAACTAATGCTGCAAAGAAATCGGGGGCTTTTCAACCTGTTACTATTAAAGTAAATTTAAAAGGTAGGTTATTTCCATATACACCAAGTGACTTGTAAATGGGTGAAGAAGTTTCCTGCAGACTTTTACTCTGTCCATTATCTGCAGGTTAATTAGAGCAATCCAGTGCTATAGACTGGCCTAGCAGGCAGCACACTTTGCAACATTACCTATAATTCTATGTTTAGCAACTGCTACTGTTCTATTTTCTTGGTATATATTACCCAAGACATAACTTTAGGAATATTTGTAACTTTTAAAATAAATCCTTCATTTGAAGTTGATCCTATTCCCCTTCCACAGTTCTGTCAGAAAGAAGAACCTCGAACCTGAACAGTTTCAAAGATTTTAAGTACTACTATTTCTATAACACGCTAAGCTAGAAAAAGGGGGAAGAGTGCTGACGACTGTAATTTTTTTGTATTTTCTTCAAAACAGGTATACCATTTATTCTTCCGGTTTTTCAGAAAGTCAGTCTAGTGGCTTTTCCTATACTACTATCTTCTGAATAAACCTGTACACTCACCTTGTTTTCCTGTGTAACAAGTATACTTGCACCCCCTGGCTTCAATGGCACTTCTTCCATTGCTCCAAACACATCGGTCTCAACAGAGAAAGTCAGCTCTAAACCCAGATCACTGATATCATTATCTAAAATCCACTGCAAGTTCTTTGCATACTCTGGATCGATAGATGCTACATCCTGATAATTTACAGGTATACCTAGGGAAAAAAAACAAACAAAAGGACAAAACTGCTCAAATAAATAGGATAAAGCAAAAAGGGTTCTAACTTAATACATGGTAGAAGATTGCCCTCTAGAGAGGAACCAGAATAATGCAGTAATAGGAAAAAGGGATGCACTGTTACTAACTATAGCAGAACTGCACTCACTATATTTTTAAAATACTACAGAATCAAGTTTCCTCTCAATGTTTTTTCCTCCTAGTGAAGCAAATGACATACCACTCAGGCAAAAACAGTCTGCACAGTTTTAGTTCACTAATGGATTTCAGTAAAAGCATCTACCCATTCTGAACACAACACATTAAATGCTTCCTACAAAGTCTTAAAGTTTTCTACCTAACTTTTAGAAACCCAAATACCATATTTCTCCATAACAGTATCTTTTCCCCCAGAGCATTACTTGCAGGGGGAGACGACTTCCCTGTACCCAGACAACTCCATTACTCTTCAGTGTTCTTCTTTTTAATCATATTTGAAATGAGATCGATTATACAGTTAAAAACAATTATTATAGGAATTTTACATTTCAAACTGAACTTGCAAGTCATTTAGAAGCATGAAAAGGAGAGTCGCTAGAAGTCTGACTTTTATCCAGGTACAGAAACTGCCTACTTACAAATCCCTTCACAGACATGGCACTCAAGCACATTTGAGCAAATGGGACCAGAACAAAGTGACCCCAGTTCATGCAAGAGAGCTACCCTCTTCACTACCCAAGAAAGGAGACCTCGATTATTTTAAATCTGTCATGTTACATACTTTAACTCTACCAAGACAGATACAATATCTGGGAAAAGGGGCAGGGGGTGAGGGTAGCAGTAGGTTTAGAGAAAAGCAAGTTATTGGGAAGTACTGTCTTTGCTTCACCATCTTCTGTGCATTGTGCAGTGCCATAGAGTGCCCATTAGTAGAAGCCTTAGCACACTATGGATTGTGGATGCAGTACCCCAGAGTAACACAAAACTCAAAGGTTAGCAGCCACTGCAAAACATCCAAGTGTAAAAAATGTTATAGTATTTCCCTGGAAGAGCTGACAAGCACTGAAATGGTGTGTACACAAGCTGTAAGGCATTGCTTTTCAAATAAAATCAAGCAACACTCCAATTTAAGAGAGGGATAGGTAACTTACTAATTAAATATCACTGTCATCTTCTCTCAAAACAAAAAACTAACAGCTGTCTAGTGGTTTCCAGAGGACTTTCACTTTTGCCAACTAGCAAGCATATGTGCATTTGACATACGAAATGTGGAAATAATGATGTCTCTGAGGGATATAATCAAAATGTGGGAAAAGAAGACTGAGAAGTAGGAATCAGAGTCTCCTTTAGAGAAGAAACTCAACTGGAGTGTTATGATGAGAGTACGCTCATAGTCAGCACGTTGTGAGACCAAAGCACTAAGCTCAGTCATTTGGTTGACAGATACCTTACCAATAAATACACTCAAGCAGGCAATTATAAAAAAACTCCATCAGATTTATCAGGACAAAATTTGAATCCCACAAAATACTATGTATCTTTCTCCTGTATACCCTTAAGGCCCCTGTAGTTTGAAAAGGAAGAGAAATCTATCTTAGCATAATTGTGAGAAGCAGGTATTTCTGTGCAACACAGAACTTCAGAGAGATACTACAGGTACGCTCTGAGACAAGCTCATTAATTATTCAAGGTCTTAAGGCCTCCAGTTCAAAATACACTGACCCAGAAATTGTTTCTCACTTTTGTTTATGCCATTTCAAGGACTACTTTCTATTACAAAGTGGAATGCAAGAGTAGATAGAACGGTTAAGAATTTATCCGCTATCTTGTCTTTGTGAGCTGGAGGTGGAAGTTTCCTTTTACAACCAGAAAAGTAATCGTATCCTTAAAGAAATGCAAACTAACTGGAAAACAGCACTAGAGAAACCACCTTCTCCTCCCCCTTTTAAGCAGAAGGCTCATAGATAAGAAGTGTGAGAAAAATAAACCTAAGAGGCCTTATTAATTTCTGACTGTATTTCTCCCTGTGCTACATCTGGAATAGAGTGCAGGCTTAACAAACATGCAGACCTATGGAACAATGTTTGATTTCACAGCACACACGCAGGAAAATCACGCACACTACATATCTAACACCTTATCAAGCAAATTAGTTGTGTGTTAGCTGGGTCATCACTTAAGTTGATCTTTCCTTGCCTACCAGATATTTTTGCAGAAAGATCTCAATCTACACCACAGTGGAAAAAGGTAATGCACCCACCTGAGCCTCAAAAAAATGCATGAACATTTGTTCATACAGGTTTCAGCTTCTAATTAAGGCACTTTCACATCATGTCTGTGGACTAAAAAGAGGAGTTCCTTTGAAAGAGATTCACACTGTTCCTCAGATACAGAAGGTCTTAGCACACAACTGGTGGTTGCAGTGCCATCAACAGATGGATGTACTTTCACTGCAGAAAACAAGGACCTCAGTGCAAGGTGAGAAACCAAAGGAAGGGAAACAGTCTCAGACTGCAAGAGATTTCATACTCCTTTCCTTAAGGCCTGACAAGTAGCTGAAGGGAATTTCTATGTCTGTAACCAGATAACTTGTATTTGGCATGAACAACAGTGAGCAAAAATAAAATAAATCCGCTCAAGAGCATCCGCTGCTGTGCAACTCTGATTCCTTAAGCAAGAAGATAGGAGATGCACAAAGCTGGTGGAGAAGGTCTTGGAAAGGTTTGAATAAAGCACAGTGATTGAGGCAGAAAAAGCATCTACTTTGAGAAGTGAAGGTGTAATTTTTCCAGTTCTCCGATAAGTAACTAGAAGTGATAAAGAATTGTAAACCTTTTGACCTTAAACAATGCAGTTCATTGAAGGTGCAGACTCAATCATCTTTGCCAAGATCTTCTTCACAGAGGACTGTATTTTACTTCTCTCCCTCAGTACTGCTTTCTGCGCAGGAGAGTGACTCTGCTGGGCAAGAGCCAGTGGAGCACAGCCAGTCTGCAGCAGCACCATGTTGGCAGTGCCTCATCAGGCTTCCCTGGTCGTTGATCTTCACACAGGAAAGTGGTTCTAAAGTAGAAGTATCATTGCGTGGCAGTTTGGTGCTGACTTAAGGCTTGGCAGAAGAGAGGCATCTTAAGAACAAAGGTTCTTAAAGAAGAGCAGAGAACAACCCTAGACCACAGATACCACCAGCTAACAGAGGTTCTCCTCTACTGAAACGTTACATTTCTATAAAAACGTCTGTCCAATCATCTTGAATGCTACAGTAAAAGCATATGAATTAAGTTCTCTCACTAAGGAGACAGGATGAACCTGCATTAGTTCTCAAACCATATTTCAGGAAATAAGTAGTATTTGTTGGAGTGGGTAGACAGAGAGGTTTTCAAAAGCAGGGCTTCACCTTTTTAAAAACCACTGCACAAGTGAAGAACTTCAGGCGTAGTCAAGAATGCCTGATAGATTTTTGCCAGAGATCACAAACATTCTCAACTTTGTCTTAAAGTTAACTACAGAACAATTGTTTTCATTTCTCAAGAATGACACTACACAGAAGAATTCACAACTGTGATGCAAAGAATTGTTGTGACTCTGATGTACATAAAAGACTAGCAAGACATTAATTTCCAAGGCTTTTTCGCTTTTAACACACACACAAAAAAGGAAAAGGTTTACTACTCAGACAACTGTTATGACTAATAAACAGGATTTTAATAAAACCATACCAAGAATATGTTTGTAGAATGACCTTGTGAAGTAGATGTTCACCAGCTGCCTGTGATTCAGAGCCAGCCCCAGGATCTGGCCTGCGAAACGGAAGTAGTTCAAATGATCTGGATTTACAGAAGAGTTGCTGTTTGGCTGGAAAGTTGTTCCTACAAAACAAAAAGATTATTATGTTCCATTACATTTTTTTTAAATTAAGCTTTTATTTATCAAACACTCTAAGCATCTGAAAACACTGCAGGAGTTTTAACTTGGGGTTTTGGAAGTCTGTTTAGGGTTTTTTGTTTACACAAAAAAGATGTCAGAAAGCAATGTCTTACAATGTAATGACATCTTATTACAATGATACTGCTTAGCCACTCTCCATGGCAACTGTTCTGAAATAATTATCATCAACAAAAGGGTAATTATCAACTGCTTAATTCGGTCCTCCATCTTACTATATTGCTATATACATGTTTTACTCACTCTAATGGGCTTTGCTTCTATCAACTCGTGAATATGCTCATAGGAAGGATGAGAATGTATCGACTTCCTTTCACCTGTCTCCAGCCAGATGTAGGCAGGAGACAGTCCAGTCCTGGTCTCCTTGGAGAAGACTACTTCGAACAGGCAGACCTGAACCTCTCCTTTTAGCTTTCATGAAATAATCTGTGCCTCTACTGTTGACCCTTGCCACTTCCAAGACTTTGTAAGGTAGAAAACAAAACATTTATCACTGATGATGATGTGACATCTTTTACTTATAAAGACTTGCTTTATATGAAGAACCCAAAATACAAAAAGTCAATACAAGGGAGGCCTGTGGAGATCAACATCCGGGTTTACAACAAAAATGAGCTGATTGAATTTATGGATTTCTAAAAGGAGATGAAGGAATACCTCCACATTTCCTTTGCAGATGTGGAAGCAAGGAAAGCACTTTATATACTCCTCTCAAAGTGTTATGTCTTTCAACTACCAGGCAGAAATAGCACGGCCTCATTAAAACCAACAACTCGCTCTCCTCTTACAGAAGAGAAGGAAACCTCAAAGTAAGAGAAATATTTTACCTGTTGTTATAAAAATGTACAATAAATAGATAATTTCTCTACATATGAGATCAATTCTGTCAGTGTTGCTTTAAAAAAGTAACAATCTCATATTCTGAACCCAGTTAAGTGACCTTTGTTTTTTGGATTATAAAAATGCTTTTATAAAAATGACACCCTAAATTTAGGGAAAAAAAAGGCAGAGACATACCATCAGCTGACTGGGTAAATAAGGCATAATCTGGATTAACTATTTCACTGGATAAGATATCAAACCATTCACGTACCACACCCTGTCCCTGCATGTCAAAAGAATAAAACACATTAGTACACAAAACTTTCACTGCATAGTTATGCTGAGTATCCACATATTTCCTTTAAAGTAATTTTGAAGTAGGGTTTAGTTCAAAACCACACTTGTGAATGAGAATTAATATTTCCATATGAAAATGCCATAAAAGAAACTCATGCAGTTCTACCCACCATGCCTTCTTCTCCATGAAATCTCACAGCAATCCCCTGCTTTAGTTTTGCACAGTTTGCTTTAGACACAACTTCACAGCTACTCCTAAAAATAGAATCTAAATACAAAATACCAATTAATTTTTTCACCTTCATTCACTGTCTTTCAAAGATACACTAATTCCAGTCAGAACATAATACCTCTGTGAACCAGAAGTATGTCATTTTCATTGACAGGCCTGTGCACCATGTCCGAATCCGGCTGCCCGGCATGCAGATGTTCATAGAACCATTCACAGCGGTCTTTAAATGGCTACAAAACAAAGTACAAACCATATGATACACAAGCATTCCCCTGAGTAATTCCTCTCCCGTAAGCAAATTGTTAGGCATAATTCTGGATTAATTTTTGAGATGTGCAGGGTTACCCCAATATGCTATACAGTATTTTGGCAAGAGGAAAGGACTAGACATGCCCTTGAGTGCTTGCTGAAGCTGGGTCTGCAGTAAGATCGGACCACCAGCTATCCAGAAATAGCTGTCAAAGTTTTCCACAGAAGAGAAAACCAGCACAAAACTTCTTACAGTTCGGGGGGGCATGAAGGAACTTAGATAAGAAATAAGTCACTGGCTTCTGTAAAACTACTGATAATCAACCACAGCTGAGCACCGAAACACAAGTGATATGAACCAGCCCTAGCTGTAGAAAGGTTCATCGGCAATATAAAACAGCCCCAAGGAACCAGAAACAAACCTTACAAAGCAATTCCTAGGCGAGATGGTTCTAACTTGTTTGAGTCAGTGTTTATACTGACATTTTGCAGCTCTTTTGAGACAGATATGACACAAGTATGGCCCCTGCAACTCACAGCATGTACATGAGTTGATCTAACAAATAGGGTATCAGTTCTTGGGGGTCTCCTCATTACTCATAGGTAATGAGTTTCAAAAACACCCATTTCAACAAAAGAATTAAACAAGACACCTACACCATGTCCCAAAAATGAACCTGGATTAACAAAAACAATTTATCTTTAAAAATAAAAGCACTGTATTGTTCACAACTAAGGAAATAAAGCTTTTGGAACAGACAACAAGACATGACAACATAACGTTTCACTAAAGGAGCTGCCACTAACTATGATCAAATCAAGTAATAGCAATGTATTTATCCTCTGGTTTTGTCTCAAAATGTAAGTAACTTAGGGAAAAAGTAAAGTATTTTAAAGCTCAATCTATTAGATGTGCAAAAATAGATTTAAAAATAGAAATTTCACTCTTTAACTGAAAGTTGGACTTGTAAGACATATCAAACATGGGTTATCTCAAATGGACTCGCCCATGTATTTTAAAGAACTATGAATACAGAAATCTGGCTGCTACGTCTGTTTAATATGATCTTTCAACATCGTAGATTCAGAAGCACTAGAGGCCATGTTTAGTTCTTACATCCTCCTCAAATGGATTTTCTTTAAATATTATTTTTAAACAAAACACCCTTTGTATTCACAGAAGTTGTAACTGAGCACCTCCTGACATTTACCTGAGCTTTTATGATGTGCATAAATCTGGACATTAGTTCAGGACACTCCAGAAGAAAATGAAAGTGATCAAAAATTATTTTGGGATTTCTGAAAGAAAAATAGGTTAGAAGCCTGTCAGAGATTTAATAATAACGCTTCATGATGCAAAAAGTCTACATAAAGAAACAATGCAATTAATCATACAGAGAAGTTTCAACAGATTCTTCTATTTCATAATTTTTTCCTAAGTCTTGTTTCCAAACAACTTCTACTACCTCATCTGTTAAACATGGGAGGATTAGAAGCAGCTCCCCATACAGAAGCAAGGTTATAAACCCGGCAGTCCCAGAGAAACTCTGGAAACAGCCAACTGTACAAAGATGGTTTAGACTCCTTTAAGTTGTCACACATTTGAGGAAGAATGAAAGTTTTCACCTGCCTTAAAAGGGAAGGCTTTATTTGGAACAAATATAAGGAAAGAATCCATTCAACAAATTACTCTGTTGCTCTGTGAAATAGATTTTGTTCATGAATCTTACAAAAGGATCACTTAAATATGCAGAAGAGTTCATTTACGTCTGAGCTCTGAATCATTAATCTACACTCCCTTGAGTTCAGCAAGACCATTAAATTGCATATTGTTCATACATCACAGCAACAATATAAAAATACAACTCAGTAAGAAGAAAAAAATGAATTATTGCTGGGGAGGAACAGAGGGGTGGAAAACAAAGTCCATATTTATTGAAGCTTACCGGTTAACAAAACACTTAAGGACATCATCATGTTTACAAACAAATTCTATAAAACGAGGTGACGTCATCCTGTTCAAAAATCATAAGACGTTTTTGGTTAGTGCAATCAAAAAAAATCTGGATTACATAAATTGTTGCGCTTTTTTTATATAAAGTACTACACAAACAGAAACTGACGTTGTTCAACTAGTGATGATGAAACTAAATATTCAACAGCATTAAGATCTCACAACAAACTAACTGAAAAGACAAAAACGTCAATAACCAATCATCTTCCAGAACATCCACAGAGAACTATGCCCCAGACAAATATTACTGGCCAATTTGAAAGCTCTTATTCCACTCAGTTTGGCAGAGAAAGAAAAAACCCTTACGGTGACCAGGAATAACCAAGAGTTGTCATGTAGTAGGACCCTTGCTCCTAGATTCCTCAGGGAGCCTGTAATACCATCATACCTGCCTAATCTTCTACTCACGAGGGCAAAAGCCACAAATATAATCCATAGCAGTCTTGGACAGACCAGGACCTCAGTTATAGGGGTCACAGGTGTTTCCTTTTTAAAGCAGACCTCAATGATATTAAGTTTACCTAAGTTGTACTGCATGTTCCACACAAAACTACGTGTTTGTCAACCTGGGACAGGATTCCAAGTGAGTGTTACTTTGAGACTGCACTTCCCTTTTTATATATAACATAGTCAAGTAAGTTTTGCCCCAGCCATCACTTTCATACATGAAGATAATTCACTTTATTTTTTTTCTTCTGAGCTTATAGCTCTTCTTGTTGGATAATCACACTAAATTCAAGGTTAATTTCACATTAAGAACAAACAGCAAATACAGCTACGTTTCAAAATATCAAAATCCTACTACCTAAAAGCATACTACATGATTACAAAGAGCCATTAGACATGCAACACAAAATCTGCCTCAGTGCAGCTACATTCATAGGCAGCAAGCACTATGGAAAATTTGCAGTGCTGTTTGGTGCCTTTAGAACCAGGAAAAAAAAAAACAAAGGCATTCAAATAGAAAGCAATAAACAGCATAGCCTTGACTGTCACTAATACAATGTCGTCAGCACCTATAGTCTTCCAAAAAAGCATGTATGATTTTAAAATGGTAATAGTTTGGGTAAGAAAAACAAATCCTCTCCTTACCCCTGAGGCATCTGACAGGAGCAGCACATATAGAAGGCTTGAATGACAGCACTTAGCCTGTTTGCTGTCATGGAGATAACATCCTGACAATCAGCACAAGCTTCCTGCTTCCCAGCAACATCATATGTTTTTAACTCGACAGCATCAGTGGACAACTCTTTTCTTTCCTCAGCTCCCGCGGTGGCAAAAGAAGGCGCGGGAGTAGCATCCTGGTGATCTGGTCCTTTTTGCTTCAATAAAATAGAAGTAATGTTGGCAGAGTCCCTTTTGTTTTTCATCAGCTCCGTGGCTATCAGAACAAGCCATTCATCCAGGGAATGCCAGAGCAGTTCCAGCGGCTGCAATAAACACATGAAAAAACAGACAAAAAGGAACATGCTGACATTAGATAATATTAATAATGTGATAATCCTCTTAAGGCAAATAAATATCATGCACATTTTAAAGCTTTAAATGATCCTTCAGAGGTCATGTTAGAGATAAGAGGCAAATACTCATAAAAAATTCTGCATTTGTAGCCAAACAGCACAAAGAGAAAATTTCACATAGAAGGAAAATAATCAAGCAGCAGATGGAAGAAAGATAAACTCATTTAGAAAGAACTACAGAAGAACTACAGAACTGAACTATAAAACAGAGTTTGGCTTCATAGTGGTCACACAGCACACTACTGCCTGACCACTGCAGCCAAGCAGAGAAGTAATAACACACAGGTTGAGTTTCTAGAGTACAAGAGTGTCAGTTCTTTTTGAAGAACCTGGTCAAAGGAGCTTCCTCTACCAAGGAGATGGAAGAAATCCCAGACAACATCACTGAGATTCAGGTTCATGCACATGTCTAGTAAGAGTGTGTTTTATGCATAATCTGAGCTCATGCAGCTGATTCTGACACTACCTCAGAGTGTGTCAGAGTAAGGGGCACTAACATCTAGCTTTATGAAAAAGAAACAAGTATCAGCAGAATCACATATCAAATTTTAAGGCTATACATTCTATTTTACTTTAACAAAGACAATCTTTATTCACTACCACCTGCTTAAAACCAATGTAATTGAAATCCAGTACAATTCCATCATTACACATTTCCTCTGAGCTGCAGGCCTACTAAAGAAGAGAAAAAGGGAGAAGACCTGTGGCTTTCTCATGAGCATAAAAAAACCCACAAGGGTTAACTGTGTTGTCCCTTAATGGTGTTTAAGGGCTTGTTTCACAAGCCTACAGTCTAGTGAGCATAGGGATATGAATCCTACAGGGAAGTAATCGACTCAAGTACTTCAAAGCATTCCAAAAGTAAGAGTGAACTTCTAAATGCATTCCTTTTTCCATATATTACTGTTGCATCGACACTTTTCACCAATGAAAACATTCAAAGACTTAGCAAACACTGAAAGTTATATTCTCTTATTCTCAGGTTGCTTTTGAAAAGAAAGAGCTGCTCACAGCATGCTGTACCAGAAGTTTACACTATCTAGAGTACTGTCAGTGCACGCTCTCAGTACACAATAAATTACTTCTCATAAGAGCTGTGTATTAAAAAATTCTGCTGAAATTCACCATCTAAAAATTTATCACTGCACTTCCATTTTTTCCCAGTAAGAGTGTGGGGGAAAGCCCACCTGATCTCTAATACTGGTAGGCTTTGCTCAATGTTTTGTATGTCACTCACTCAATCCTTGTGCTCCCCGTGACCACACATTTCTCTAGATGGTGATCTGAATACCTCCAGCAGAGGTAGCATTTTCTACATAAATGTCTGCCACATAGGATCAAGTTATCCTCCTCCAAGACCCATCTGGCAGACCTTTACCACAAAACATAATGTAAAAAACTTTCTAATAGAAAGTAGGATTAATTGAATACACAGAAAAATTAAAATGCAGCTATACTCTTAACCTATAACTCACAAGAAACTAGGTAGTTATTTACCAGAATACTAAAATCTAGTTTTCTTTCCCCAAACTTTTCAATGTTTAGCTTGCCAGACACCATTTTCCCCCGATATCTTGTGCTTTATCTTTTATTTCCCACAGATTTAGCAGAACTTTTCCACCCCATTTGTTTTTCCAAAGCTAGTTCTTCACAGCTTCTGATCATAAACTCATTTAAAAGTCTAGTCAAGCATAGCAGTTTTAACATTTCATTTTCTTTCTTTCTAGTCCAACTTCAGGATATAAAACACTTCTAAATATTGCCCATCACCTCCATATCCATGACTGTCAGCATTTTATGTTGGCATCCATGACCAGACTTTTTCAAGTGGCATATGGACATATTCAATCAAACCACTAGCAATGTTTTTTTCAAACTCCTAGCCAGCATTCTTCAGTCAATTCTTACCATGAACCTCATATTAAACAAAGACGTCCACTCAAACTTCAGTTGTCGTATTTCACAGTGCAGAAAAGTTTCTCTGGAATTGTACAACTGAGTCTGATTGAGTACCAAGCTTTTACAGCTGCACACCTTACCTCCCAAATGCAAGAATTTACCTATGCAAAGCCTTCCTCTTTACCCATCTAGAAAGCAAGACCAGTAACCAAATCCACATTCAAACTGCAACACTGGAGCAAAATCTTTTGCCAGATGTCAGATAGCTTTTTAAGACAGAGGGTGCAGGAGATCACTAATCCATGAAGTGACTTTGTCACAGCAGAGAAGTTACCTCAATTCTAGAAAAGAACAGTATCTGAAACAAGGAAAAAACATTTAAGCACTTCCCAACCTTGTTCAATTACAGAGAAATTTTGCAGCAAGTTTCCCTAATAGGCGATCCCACTGAAAAGCAATTGGAAGAGCAATACATGGAAAAGTAATGAATGTAAACCTGGTCAAAATTACTACTCAAAGTTTCTCGCTGGTAAGATCTCATTTGAGTCAGCAGCTTGTTTCAAGCTTGGGATACAACATTCCATGATTCTTTTGTATCTTACAGGACCAGTACAAGAACGTGTATCATTATCTAGGGCTTCCACTTTAAAACATCTGGATAGGCCTAACTCCCATACAGGGAATTCCACTAAAGCACAGATAGCCCTGTGATTTTCTTGACCTCGTCAAGCAATAACATTCCTCAGTAGGCTCACATCAAGAATACTCACATTTTTAATCCCTTCCCGGCTACATCACAGTGACAACTCTTCAAAATATGTTCGATCAGTACATCAATACAGAAAAATTTAACAAAGCATTAAGAAAAGTCACGTCTTTTTTACCTCCTCCCAAAAGGTGAAAGAGACCATCACAAGCACATTTTCAAAGAAAGGACAAAAAAGCAGAAGGAAAGGTAGGCATAAGAGAGAATTGGAAGTCACCCAATTCACTCAGCATTATTATCTAATCTCCCACTACCCAGTCACCGTAAATTCAGGGAAGAACAGACTAAACCAACCACAACTGTAGATCAACTTAGCACTGCCAGACCTGTGTGCCCATTCCCAAACAACAATAAGTTCTCATCAGCAGTTTTATATTTCTGAGTTTGAAATTTAAAATCAATCTTTAAAATACAGTGGACACAACAGTGGCCCTACTGCAGGGCTGCCTCACTCAAAAAAACTTCTAAATACATCACAATAATTGCAATAATAATTTTTAAATCATCCTGAAATTTTTGTTTTGTTAGGTAATGCAACAGTAGTATACATTTTGCTCATTTATTAAAAACATACATGTTGTTTTCACACAAGAATTACTGATATTTTCTGGGACAACTGCGGCAGTTGTTTAATATAAGTCTACTGCACAAGACTTTAATCCACAGTAAATAAAGAAACAATTCTTTCATCATACAAAGTAGTTTGGGCACACAGATAAGTGATTCTACTGAAATACCACTTCCTTTGCAAATTGCAATTGAATGTTTTTGCTTATTTTATACTGAGCTCTGAAATTATGTGGAGCTGAAAAGCAGGAAACTTTTTTTTTCCTTTTTGGGCTTAGTAGCAGAGTATCTCACTGGAGATAGCTCTTGTATGAAGTGTGTTTAACATCTGCTTGTTATTTAATCTGGTACACTTAGAGCAATTTTCATAAAAACTGTTAGATAGTACTGCCTTTAATAAAATAATTCTCGTGATTTGGGTAGGGCTTTGTTTCTTAAAAACAGAATTCTGGTTAAACTCACATTACGTCAATCCTGCCCTATTTTGGTGAACAACTCCAAAGGACAATTATTACATGGCAGAATGTACAATGCATTACATTTTGCACACAATATTTTTCAGACTCAAGCACTAGTTTTATATTCATTATATAAATCCATTTGTTCTTAAAACTATTTTGCTATCAGAAGAACAGACATTTGTGCTTGCGGGGTTTTTTTTAACAGTCTAATGCTTTTCGTCTTTCCAAGAGAAGAAATTTAAACAAAAACTGAGATACTTCACTAAATAAACTGGAATTGAGAGTATCATCTTTCACGATGTTATCAATATAGCTCTGTCTTAAAAGCCCTTAGAAGTAGCCTGATGAACATATATCATCAAATAATTGCAGTAATTTCAAAATACTGCTTTCACAACACAATGGAAGAAATGCAAAGGTAAAGAAATATCCTCAAGTAATTACTGGCATCTAAATTTCTTGATATAAGCTGTGCTGTGCAAGAGTATGGACTAAGATGGGAGAAGATAGATGACCCTGCAGTTCTTATTTATTAGGTGCTCTGAAAAGTATGGCAGTTGCATATCCAATGAAGACTGGCACACAGGAAACTGGGACTTCTTTACAAAAAGGCAATCTATGACTTTCTACAGAGGGATTCCTTAACAAACAAACATAAAAAACCCAAACACCTTCAGGAATTAAACCTCTAAATGGCAACCACCTAAAGCATGTGTTTGAAAGCAGCTATAAATCAATAACCTTGCAAGGGCAGTAGTGAGCTGATGTGTTTCAAAGGACATAATAATAAAAACCAAGAACAACTTCAGAAAAGATTTCATGATCATAGTGAAATCAACAAACAGATCAAGAATTCAATTTTTTCCATTTGTCTTGTGAAGCTGGATAAAGCTTATTGATCAGAACTTCCAGTGAATCTCCAACTACCATTATGAAATTACATTAATATAATCTGTTATATTAATATTACCATATTTTGAGATTACTACACTCTTAACAGAAATAAAAACAAAATTTACCAAAGTCACCCGGGTAACTAAACCTTCGGCATCTAATAAACAATCTATTAAATAAGAAATAAACTGAAATCATAACATGAGATGTGCATCAGTGGGTAAATTAATTCAGTGGGGAAAAAATAATACAGAAGGAGAGAGGTAGGTTTAACTTAAGAAGGGATAGGGACATCAACCAAACTTACTTCCTGTTCATGAGATGTCTGATTAATGAATGCATGCTTTGTGAAATTCATCTCTTTAACGTCTATCTTCCTAACAACATCATATACTTTTCTGACCTTGAACACCTGACTTCTTGGAGTTTTATTTCCATTGTAGCCCATGTCATTTCCATTACTGGGAGAGGATGGGCCAATGCGAAAGACATGGCAAAATATCCTCACGATCCTTAAGAGACTCTTCATTTGAGCTTCATAATTACTTGACAAGCTGGGGGAAAAAAATGGAATGTTTAAGTTTCTCTTCCTAGACGAAACAATTTAGTATAATAAGGAGTAAGCAATCTAATGGTAGGGTCTGATACACATGCTGAAAAAAACCCCTAAGCTTCAAATCCTAGTGAACTTTAACTTTCATTTCCTGCACCAGCCCCAGAAGTCAAATATACGCATTATGATTTTACTAACATGTACATGTAATTTTAACTAGAAGTAAGAACAGCAAATTCCAGATCTTTCAAAATACATCCTTTTTTTTTTATGTACTTCTTATGAACCCCTGGGAGGAAATTCAAAATACTACAGTAAGAATCTCAGTGCATGAAGCATATTGGGATACCCAGATGAAAATGTTTTGCAACCCAGAAAAGAGAGCACCCAATGGTGAAAGCATACTGACTAATCAGATATGCTGCCACAGCCCATCCTAAACAGCTAATATTCTAAACGCCCATTAACTACCTCAACCAGACAAGGGATCAGGATGGCAAGGATGCCATCACTTCAATTCAAGAAAAACATAATCTAAAAGATACTAAACAAAACCACCACGATGTTATTTATTTATCCAATAAATATACTAAAAGTTTTACGTGTCCTTAATTGAACTGGCAAACACTGAACTCTCTACCAAAACAGTGCAGAATATGAGATATTCATGACTTTATGCTCAAGCAGAACATTCTCCACTACTATTCTCAACTTGATTTTCTTTCCTAAACCCCAAGTGGTAAGAATTCTTCTGTCTTGAATGCATAACAGACTGCAAGAAATTAATTCTTTTTCCATCAAAACCTACTAACTTATAAATATTATAGAAGTGAGCACATACTCAATTCTATCCCTAAAGTACTTGCAACTTAAAAGCATGCTTCCCAGCCAGAAGATCAGTAAACACCAGAAAACTGACATCTTATAGGGTGCTGTAAACCTTTATTGCAATTAAGAATCTATTAATTCGCAAACCTGAAACATAATTAGCTGTAACAGCTAGAGTAGCTTTATTATGATCTCATTCACCCTATGCCATCAGCAAACGACCTATTTGTTTTCAGCACTACATTTTAATGACTGGCAGTGAGTTGTTAACTTTAAAAAGCAATGTACTAAGAATTTTACCAAACTAACATACAAAGTAAGACTTTCTTGTGACAATTTCTACTTTAACCAGGTAAGTTTTCAGTAAATCAATATACGAAAGGAACAGAAAGAGTAAACGGTGCTACAGTAGGAACATTAAGTTTTTAACCGCACAAAGAAAATCCCCTGACTGGCAGTCTGCAATTGTGTTACCAGAAGCTCTGGTCACAGCTAAAAATTAGCATTTGTAAAATCTTTGCTTATATACCAAAAGAATCTACGAATACAAGAAGCTAACTCTACTAACATTTCAGCTGAGGTTTATCATGTCTCAGCAGCAGTGTTTTCCTGGTGAAATTTCCTGGTCTCCAGGATAAGGACCCACATAAACAGAAAAACCTTAGAGGGCTAGTAAAAGTTTACTGAAACTTCTACAGGCATGTTTGTAAACATTCAGCTAGGCCTAACCTGCACCAGCAAGACCAAATCATGTCACACTTCAATTATTTTTTTGGAAAAAGTAAGTACATGATGAAGATAATTCTAACTGAAACAGTCCTTGCTCGTACACAAGGCAGAAGTCTTCAGGCAGAAGCTTAGTGGCACTCCTGGATAAGTGCTAGAAGCATTACAAGGAACAATTTTAGACACTTTTGAACTAAACAATAGACAACCCCAAATGCGACGGGTTGTGGGTTAGTACCCAGGAAACTCATAGAGATGGTATTAGTTTAGCCATGCAAGAATATCATCACTGGAGGTTTTCATGTACAAAGTACATTGTACATCTTTTTGTTGGAAGAA
>VZTA01023994.1:54221-108866 GCA_013398855.1 Mohoua ochrocephala | reverse complement strand
TATTCACCAAGTACTACCTTAATCCTCCTTCTGTTTATAACAAAGCAACTGAGAAATATTTCTTGAAGTAGAAATTCACTGCTTCTGCCAGGAAGCAGAGTTGGAGAGAAGAGTGACAAGAGTTTTTGCAAAACTGTGTCTGTGAAACTGTCTTGGAATTGTTTTCTTTTTCTATCACATTTCTGTTGTGACATACTACAAAGTACCAAAGAGAAGTGGGCCAGTAGGAGCCCACAGGACACTCCGAGTACTGCCAGCTCTAGAAATGAATTTTCATCCAATGTAACACAACCCTTCGATCTTGCCTTCAGCCTCCACTAGCCCACCCACACAGAGCAATACAGGAGCACACAGCAGCTCAAACTCAGAGACAGTGCAGGCACAGAGCTACTGTCTCTACAGCCATACTGAGGGAGCACTGCTCAAACCTGAAGAGCAGCAACAGTAATAAATCAAATCTAAACAACAATCAGTTTGATTTACTTCTGAAGATACTGAAACAGAAACACATACTACCTCGTATGATGCAATCCAGCTACCACAACTTCCAATAACATCCCTACACAGAGCAAGTTTGAAACCCCTTCCTGCACAATGGTTTTACACTTTATCACAATTTATTTGTGGGAGATCTATTGGCTCTAAGGAAGTCTGGAGACAAAAAGGAATGTGTTACAGGTTAAGCTGATACACACTGAAGCTCAGCAACAGCTGAAATTCTTCAAAAAGTTATCTTTGCAGCAACAAAATTTCATTAATGTCTACACACTTTAACCCCAAACGTTTAAAGGGTTTCAGACCTTTACACTAATTCACCAAAATGAATATCCACCAGAACAAGACTTATTAATGGTGTAATGAATTTCCTACCATCATCCAGGAGGATGCTACCTGCTATCTACAAGCTCCATTCAAATGTAACATGACTGAAAGGGAAGAAAAAAAAGGCACCTAGGAGTAAGAATATACTATTTATTTTCCATCTCACTGATGAGCTCCTTGCATCCCAGCCCCAAGCCATAATCCTCTACAACCTATGCTGACATGTTTGGTTTCTCTGATTACAGAACACTCTTAAACCTCTCTTTTCCAATCACCATCCAAAACATGCTAGTAAGGAACTTCACTCATGTTTTCAGACTCTTGACTCTTCCAGTAAAGATTTTCTTAGCTTCTAGTAAAGCATAAAGGTTACACCAAAATCTGTTAGCTTTTGAAAACAGTAAAATGTTACTAGTGTTCCAACAAAGACAAGGTGTTTTGCACAAACTCCCTCAAACAGATGCCACATAAGCTAGGAAAGCTTACCAGGTAAATATGCTTGCCTATAATCATGCATTTCCCCAAGTAACTGCTGCTTGTGCTGCTGAGACAGCACACTGGTAGATTAAATTTTTTATCTCATATATATTAGTAGCCATGGAAGGCAACCAGAGCCAGCAAACATGAGACAAGTGCCTGAAGTAACAAAACTCTCCTCAACCACACTAAGGAAACATGTAGAAGAGTCAAAATGTGGAAGGGAAGAAAAAGTGAGAAGGGTGAAGAAAAAAAAAAAAAGGAACGATTAGACAGTTATCTGAAAGCTTCCCTTCCCAGGGCTGACGTAGCCAAACTAATCAAACAAAAACTTCTCTGCAACTCAAGCTTCTAGATATCAGCAGCTATACAAGGACACCAACTTTTTCTCTTGAAGTCTTTGTGAAGACAGTGATCTGAACAGATATTATCATATAAATTAGACTTGAGATCCATCTACTCCAGCATGTGCTGAGCATCAGATAGTTTGGACTATTAAAACTATTAAGTGGCACTAACTACCAGGTAGTTTATCAGCTTGTGACCTTGCACTTACCTAAGCAATTTGTGACCATTTGTTGTAGCAACTTCAGCAAGACTTGTCAGGATTTTAAGATACTGGCTCTCGCTCTGCTGAGACAAGTGTTCCAGAACTTGCCGCAACTGAAGGATTAAAACAGAAGCAATTGCATAGTATCAAGGAGCATCAGAACAACCATCATTTATCAATTTATCACCCAAGTACTAATATCTAGCAATAATAATGTACATCTACACTGTAGGACCTCTAATCTAACCTCAGTTAACATTTCATTGTGATTTACAAAGATTACTGCAAAGGTACACATCCTAGTGTTGATGCATGCATCACAGGGTATTTAACATTACAGATTGCTACAAACACTGAATGCTTAAACCTAAGAACAACTTGTGACATTTAAAATGTGAGTCCTGACTACGGTAACACATACCCAGTTTCCTTATGACATCACTTCCAGACAATATGAACTGAGCATTATCCAAGACTGAGCAAACAGCTCAGACTCGGGCATAAAAAATCATTTTCAATATATGATTACATTTCAGCAATGAAGCAGAACAATACCATGTATTACCTAATACATTTTGCATACCCTCTCATTAACATCTTGTTTTTGCACACACCTCCACCATTACTCAGACAGATGAAAAATTTATTTTTCTCACTTATTTTCTTCACTTGTACAAGATACAAAAGGTATTTTTGTTACATTGTTTTAGTTCTTTCTCTTTAAACTATCTACAGCATCTCCCCTTGCATCTAACATACACTTTGAGAATTCTCACCTGTGTCATTTCCCTCTGTAAAACCCAACCCTGTCTCAGAAATTTAAACACTGTTTCTACATAGACTTGGAAATCCTCAATGTTATAGCAGAAGTAATGGAGTTATAGAGAAAATGAAAACACCAAGAATCTAGCAAACTAAATTAAGTGAATTGCCAGCCAACACCTTACTAAATCTTGTTTTTTTTACAGCCTGTAAGGTTGGTTGCAGTCATTTTAAAACAAATAATGTATTAAAAACCCACAGCGAGGTAGATTTGGAAGGAGAAAAAGGCACCCCACACTTCCTTTCCCCTACACAATCAAGAAACAAATTTTTTTTCCTTGCTTTTTCTTTGCTTTAGATTGTGCTACCCCACAATAATAAAAGAAGCAAGGTATAAGAGAACCATTAAAAAAGAAACAGAGTGGTTTCAGCTACAGAAATAATAATCAAATGAAATTGTGGATGCAATCTTTTACACTCTAATTGTACAAGGCATCTTCATACAGATGACTGCTCATACTACAAATATTTAAGTTAATTCTGGATGATTCAGCCCCAAGATACATCCTAGAATGGATGTCTGCAGATAATGACTAAATGAAGGAAAATAGGCCCTGTTCCACAAAGTAATTGTATATATAGAATGAACTAAGAATGCTCTACCAGCACCTTTGTATTGAAGCTTGCGATGTCTGCTCTTTCAGCTGTCTAGATCACTCTGCCAAATGTGCAAAGTTAGAACACTAAATGAAAACAGATCCTGCATTTAATTCCAAATTCTTGTGTTTAAAATTATGTGAAGACCGTACATTTTCCAGGAGGAAAGAAGGATACCTAGGGGTCAACTACTGTGGCACTGACAGTCAATTGCCACTCACATTAAGCACTCAGCTCTCCACCACACACAGACAGATCCCTGGCTATAAAACACATAATCCTGTATTACCATGTTTTCCCGCAGATCTTCATTCTGTGTCATTTGAATTATTGTCTGGAAAAGTCGAGGATGGTACTGTATCAAGACTTCACAAGTCTCTCCATAACCACCCTAAGAAAACAGTTTCATTAAAAGAAACATTAGAATTGAGAGTTAGACTATTACAGGCAATAACATCTACTGAGGATTACAATATTTTTTTTAATGCTGAATGGAGAAATCGTATTCTAAAATAAATTGGAATTCAAAAATGTAGCAAAGTTAGGTATCCCAAAACTTTTGGGAGAAGACAGAATCAAATTTTTTGAGTATACTCGCTCACATATATCCACTCCCGTTTTTCTGGTTTTTGAAACATTTTCCTACTTACCAAATTACAGTTGCACAACACTTCAGCCAACAAGTACCAGAGATTAAAAAGAGTGCAATATTTCACATCTCTTCCTCTTGCTGACATCTACTTAAATACACCCAGAATCTAATCCTTCAAAGTAAACATTTTCTAAAGGTTCATAAGACACATATCTGACTGGTTACAGGAAGAAACAGGATAAACCCATGAAAGGGTTATTTAACTTTAAAACCAATGCACGAGCATGATTCCACTTGTGCCTTAGACTAACTTCACACCCTTCTGAGAAAAAATGTTTTCTGGAAAGAACAGAACTTGATTTTGTGGTTTATTTGTATCAAATCTTACTTAACACAGCTGCATTTTTAAGCAGGCACGTAACACCTGAATATGCATCAATTTCTACTCTGGAAAGATGACCATATAATGTAGTAACTGCTGCAACTCCAGGGACTCCTCTTTGAATGACAGTCGACATTACCTCAGTGATAACCATACATTAAAAAGATTAATTTAATTGTTTCTGGTACTAAGAAATTAAGTATTAAAAATAAACCCACCCAGAATCTGTAAGAAATGAAAGCCAAATCTTCAAGAACAAGGTAATGTTGGCAAGAAGTATATGAATCTATAATTTCAGTCTTCTAAAAACATGTATCGACTGTGAAAAACAAACCTGTAAGCATAGAATAAGACCCTCAATATAAAAAGAAAGAAAACATATTGTTTTCTCCATTCTTACTCGGCATCACGAACTTGTATACTGCATGATCTTGAACACAGTAAGATCATCACTACAAAACAAACACCAGGTGTCACTACTCACACCTAAAAGAAGTTAACAGAAGTTCTATGTGTAAAGAGGTGCCCTAGGGATTGCAAAACTGGAGACTGAAGCAGAAACTCGAAACACTAATCCTAAAACATAAGAACTGTACCATTAAGTACACACTGGTATAGAATCACAGAATCATTTAGGTTGGAAAATACCTTAAAGATCATCAAGTCCAAACATCAGCCTAGCACCACCCCTATGTGTGCTACTAAACCATGTCCTCAAGTGCCATATCCACAATTTTTTGAACACTTTCAGGGATGGAGACTCCACCACTTCCCTGGGCAGTCTCCTCCAATGCTTTACAATCCTTTCCATGAAGAAATTATTTCTAATATCTAATCTAAACCTCTCCTGCCATATACTGTCTCACAGGTCTGTGGCTGCAGAAAACCTTGAAACCGAACAGATTCCATGTGGCTTTATGTAATGATAAAGTCATTCTGCCATAACAAATAAAAAAAAATCTAACTCTGAGTTTCACAATCAAGTCAGCAGCGAGATAGTGTGGTGATCTGGCACTTCTCAGTGACCAGAGCTGAGGACTTACTTGGGGTTTCTTATATCCAAAAAGAAATACTGTAAGTAACCTAACTTGATCAAGGTCTTCCACGGATAGTCTATGGAATAAGGCTGTCAGAACTTAACATTCCAAAAATATCCCACAGGTACTGGAGACAGCACTCTTGCACACACACACAACTATTTCAAGTGCAAGTCTTAGGCACATAAGGACACCTCAAGAAATTAAATAACTTGAGGTTGAAATAATCTGAAAATACACAAAAAAAGATTAGAAAATTTCAACTCTATCCTGACAAACTAATGACATGCATCAAGGTAGTGTGATGTCCACTCAGTCCAGTGATTTGTTTTTTTCAGCTTTCAGTTCGGATTTCTAGTCTGATTACAAACAAAAGTTCAAAAGCTTCCATTCATTCGTGTTATTTACACACTGACCTTCAACTGATCCGACAGAAAAAACTGTAAGTGTTCACAAATTTAAAAAAGTCACTTTAACAAGCAGTATTTGGTATCAAACAAGACAGACTGTTTTGCAGTTGAAAATGCTGCGTTAGTTGAAAACATAAGAATTTTGTTCCTCATCCAGATAGGGAAATATCTTTGAAAAGTAAGAGTCAGCACCATGTAAGTTTGTTTGTTTTTAATAGCAACATCTCTTCAAGAGAAAAGAAAATCTATTATTTGAGGTGAAAAAAAAAATTACTCTTTTCTGCATGCCTTTACCTCTTACTTGTTAACAGGTAAGCACCTAAATTGTCTATTACCATTATACCAAGGATTCCCAAACTTTGTAGTCAAATGGAGTTCTGTAAACTCTTTCTCATGAGGTCAATTCTTGCATCTGACTTATGTAAAGGGTGGAAATTATGAACCTGCCTGTAGGATCAATTTAATGATAAAAAAATTATGGTTTGCATTTGTTTTGCCAAAGGACTACCAACATTCAGAGGCCTTAAGAATGAAAAAGGCAATAATGATCAGGTGACACTGTAGTGAGTCACAGAAGCTGACAGAAAAAGTGCTCCTAACTTAATACCTGTACACAGAGATCCAGTGGAGTAACACCATTCTTGTCTGGTAAATATTTGGCTCCTCTCATCAAAAGAATTTGTGCCGTGTCTCTCTGACCGTGGCTATTCAAAAGAAGAGAAGAAAGACAGTTAATACAGCATTTATGCTCTACTGTGAGTCATAAATCTGTCTTTATTGCATCTAACAAACAAAACCAACATAAGCTAGAAGAAAGCAGTTACTGTAAAAGAACAGTGCAAAATTAGGCCTATTTATGAAGGCAGAGTCACCCTCATCACCCAGAAATGATTCATCTTAGCCTTGCCTCATAAATATCTATGAGCTGCATTTCCTGCAAAAAAAGAGCTCTTTCTAAATTCACATCCTAATTTATTTCACAGAGGAAGTTATCTTTACCAAGTTCTTTGCTCACTTCTACCATATTTGGGGAAAAAATAATTTAATTGTGCTTTAACCATCAATAAAATATTAATAAGATTTTTCTGTTGATTTCTTCTTTGCACAAGAGATAAATACATCAGTCAAATGGCTCTAATTTCTTTTGTCCGGTGTATATATAAATGTCTTGCCTAGCCTTTCAAAGTGATGAGTTTTACTTTTGCATTCAAAGTTTATTTCACAGTCTATTCACTAATCTGCTTATAGGTTGTATAGGACCCTTAGTTCCCTAGAGTCAAAAATTTCACAACTATTCCAACATGCCAGCGTTGCCTAGAAAACAGTAAAACCAAAGATTATTTAAACCTCTCAACACTTTCCCAAACTCTTTCTTCCGAAAAAAATGAGAAATTGAGTACCAGTGATCAGAGGTTTACTTCATTAAAAACACATGGAAAGATTACTTGACTATTGCCTTCACCAGCATTAAGTGCATACACCGCCAAACATAACAGAGAAGCATCTAAAGGGTGAAAGGAAAGACTGATAAAAAAGACATAGCAATTAAGGTTACAGATACAAGTTTTTTCAGTGAGGTTTTATTTCTCAAGCTAGTTTGCAGTACACCCTTTACCCAAGTGCATATGAGTATTTGGCATCTTGGAACATCCAGAAGTTGCCTGCATCCTCAGCCTGACAGGCTGAACCCATCAGTTCAGAAAGGGCACAAGTAAAGTGACAATTAACACTGAGGGGCAAGAGGTAGCTTCACTGATCTCTCAACAGCTCCCAGATGAGTTCTCCTCAGTCCTGTCCTTCCAGCCCAGGAAGCCAACAGGTTAATCTAATGGGCCAGACTTTGTCCCAATGCGAACAAACATTTAGGGCCAGAAAGGAGCTAAAACTAATGGCCTACTTGCAGCATCTTCACTGTAATTCTCTAGACTAAGCACGCAACCCAACACATTGACAAAATAGGTTTCAGACTCATACTTTGAATACTGATACCCTTTCTGCAGCTATCACCTGCCACTGCTACCACATCCTGCCCTCTCTTTCACCAGGGAGCTACAACCTTTCTTTCCAGGTTTGCTGTAGTAGGCATCCTGTACATTCCACCCTGCCAGCTGCTCCAGTTGTTAATTTCTAAGGAGTATGACTGCTGTACTTGCAACATTCCCTTCTTATGAAAAACCTCCAAGCCAAGACAAGCTTCTTACTTCTTTTAAAGTGTGTGCAAATACCAGCCCCTAAATCAAGAACCAAGGCTAGCAGCTATTTATTCTCCACTTCCCTTCTTCTCAACTGCCACGAGTCAACACACACTATCTCCAGAGACCACGGTTCCCAGAACATAACTCTTAGCAGGCCAGCTGGTCAGTCCATTTCTCCTTTTGCTTATAGTAACAGTTAATATTATGTGAACTATTTAAGCTGTAACCAAAGCACAGGGATTGCAAAAATTGTAAATGTTCTAACAAATTGCAGAAATGCTCTAATTAAAACAAAAGATCATTTGTCACATGTGAATAATTTTGAAACACAACTAAACTTTGAAGAAAACAGAACTGATCAAAGCAACAATGGAATTTTAATTCAACATTTTAACTTTAACTCATATATGCACATTTCACGTATACTGTAATACCATAATGTCCATTAAGGAATAGCCAAACTTGCCTTATAAAAGGCTCTGGTTTTACTGTACTCAAAATAGTGTAAGTTGGCAGAATTCATTTTTTCAGAAAAGAGTTCAGCAGTCATCAATTTATGACTCATGCTAGAATATCCACACGTATGTGTTTAACATGCCTGTTAGAGAAAGGTACATAAGCCTGCAGTACTAACCTACGTATTTACATAAGACACCAAACTACACTCAAAAACGAGACAAGATTAAATACCAGTCAGCTTTTATATTTCCTAAATTTTGTAATTTCTAATCGCTGTTATTGCAAAAGGGGAAAAAATATTTTACTTTTAGCACAGTATTCAAAAGTTAAGAATAGATAACCTGCAAGCAAAATAAAGCGGAGTTGCCCCAGAAACGTTCGGCCTGTTTATATCTGCGCCGCTGTCCAGCAAACACTGCACCGTCTGCAAGAGAACAAAACACCACCATTGGAAAAACAGCAGTGGAAAACCCTATTGGCTTGCAACTATATAGTGCCATGCATGTCTAATTACACTGAAGGATTTCATTTTCAATAAGGAATCTCAGGATCAAAATTCCTAAAAGTTAAATGGAAAATCATGGCTGTAAGAGCTCATAAAGCTTCCTTTGAACTTCCCATTTTAGTAACAGTATCTTTTGTTGAACTTCAGCTAATTCTCAAAGATTCCTGGAGATACAAGCCATTTAAAAATTAAAAATTACAAAATAACTTCAAGTTAGTGACAGCCATATACAGCCTTATCACAAGCCAAAGTTTCAAACTCAAACTAGACTAGAAGAAATAGGTAAGCAAATTCTAAAATAAGAAAACACTGAGCAGACTCTCAAACAACTTTAGTTACATTTCAGTCACATAAATTTGTTACATTTATAGGTAATGGTTTTTCAGAATTTGGTCTTCCAAAATCCAGCACTGACAAGGATAACAAAAAGGATCTGGGTAGAATTATAATTTATTTTTTTAGCAGTAAATAGTTCTGGAGGCAATCTGTATAACTCTATAGGGCTCTAATGCAGTTCAAGTAAAGCATCCAGACTTGTACTCTGAATATAAATAGTCAGCCCTAATGCAAGGCCAGGCATAAAAATTATTCACACATATGAATAACAGAATAGTTTATTTGAACTTGTTTACTTCTAGTGTTAAAAATGTAACTGACACAACTCTGTTTTCATTTTTTACTCACAGTAAATTAATATTTCAGATTTCAAAATCATATAATAGTTGGCACAATTATGAATTAAACATATTCTGAAAAATAAGGAAAAACATTTTCAAACATTTAACATCACATAAAAACTTGCTATTAACAAGCCAATAACAGCACTACAGAAGAGCTGAAGAGTATACAGTAAGTCACCTAAACTCCCACGAGCACTGAGATCAATCACCTCCAGAAGAATAAATAAGTTGTTCCCATGGAAGTGCATGCAGTCGATACTAAGACACACAACAGCATTCTTCACACTTCTAGCCATTATCACGTGCATCACTACTCTGAAGTTTATAAAAACACCACAACAACTTTGAGGCATTACCAAGTTCTTCACAAATCCATTGTGTTCATACAACTTAGAAACTTACCGTCTTGTGTCCGTTTTGACAAGCGACATGAAGGGCTGTCTGTCCCATGGCATCTTCCACATCTACATTACTGACATGCTGAACGAGATCGTGAAGCAATTCTGTTCGTCCATTGACAGCCAACCAATGAATCTAAGTACAAAAGGATGATATGCATGTTTCCTTTAGCAATGATACACATATTCCATAAAAATTGTTTTAAACCTGGCTGTATTATTGTCAAGACTTTCACAAAGAGAAGCTTTGAATATATTAAGAGAAGCTTTGAACAATACAATCATGTGCTTAGGTATTTTGACCACATCTTTTGATTCTTGATGGCACTGGACACGCAGCAGTTTTGTTTTACATGTAAGATGGCAAGAGCTTAAAAACAGAGAATCTCCAAATCCTTCATTCATTTTAAGAACATCGTGATAATTAACAGCACTTACTGCAGTCAAGCCTTCATTATTACAAATGTTGACATCTGCACTGTACTCCAGCAGCTTGCTCATACATTTTTTCTGGCTACAAGCAAAAGAATACATTAAAATCCAGTCAGGGAAAATCACTTAGAAAGACTCAATATCTTCTTAGAGCTCCACTCACTCTAATTCGTCATTGTTCTAAGCATAGCAGGTAGTTTCAATTTATAAGGAGTACAGTACTGAGCATGTGAAAAAGAGACTCAGACAGTGCAAGAGTAGCAAACAACAACGCAAGGCTAAAATCATAGAGGTTTTTGGAGACAGTGCAGAAGCACTTAACCACTACTCTGACAGTTTCTGCTCTGCATGAACTACACTTTCAAGACAAAAAGCCAGAGTTCAGCTAACAGAAGTCCATGAAGTCCACCATCGCCTGTACATGTCAGTGAATATGTTTACAGTACACCACTAAATCATTATTTAAAGAGACAGTCATTGTAAAACTATGCAAATCTTCAGTAAGTACAATTACTGTCTTAATAAAAGTAGAGGTATTTTTTCCTAATTCATGTTTTGTTTGGTCTTCTAACATTTTTTAATGCTCTAAGTGCTTTACCTTTACAAATTTATTTTGCTTTTCCTTTTTATTTGGTACCTCTCACACCTTTCTTATACCTCATTTCCACATAACTGTCTCCTGTGCGTATTTTCTGCATTTCATCATGCACCACCTGGCTACTTCTTCCCTCTCCTACAAACAGACCTCACACATACCTAGAAGTCACTAAAAACTATCTCCTCCCCATGTGAAGTACCAGCTGTGGTACAATTCAGTTATTGTATCCCATACACATTCTAAAAAGAAAAAGACATTACCTTTACAGCTGCATACTTTCACATAATACAGTTCAAGAAGTAAGATCTTAAAAAGATACTTGCCCACTGGTTTGGGCTTTTTTTTTTTCTCTCCTCCTCTCCTAACACTGTGCAGGCCAACTTTGTATTCCTTTTCTTGCTGGAAAAATTTCCTTAGAGACACTATCTCAGAAAAATCTGAAACCTCTGAACCCCTCCAAGCCCTCCAAAGCCTTTTCTTACTCAGCTAACCGGAAGGTGAATGTATCCCTTGCTCGACTACTGTTGTAAGAATCATTACGCCCCTGATTAACAGAAAACACTAAAATGACTGGCACTGGAATTGGTATTTCAAACATGACTTACTATTTATAAAAAAATTATTCTGTGAATACTCATAGTAAGGATTTTAAGCTCCGTGTTCTCTATTTTCAAAAGTGAAAACCAAAGGGGTTTTTCTGAACTATGCAAAAATATTAAAGAACATGCCAGCTCAAGTGCATTACGCACAAAACGTTTTAAGAGTTCAAGTATTTTAAAAACTTACCCATTCCTTGCTGCTAAATGGAGAGGAGTACATCCTGAGATGTCCTGATAGTTAGGATTTGCTCCTTTTTTTAATAAAAGAACAAGGCATTCAACTGATCCACAGCTAAGAAGAAAATAAGAAAGGGAAAAACTGTAACAAGGATATTTACAAATCTGTACTGGCATAAAGACAACAGCAATATTATGTACAGGTCACACTCACTACAACAGCTTTACATAAAATTGTTTTACATCCTCATAGTTCAAGCTACACCAAGCTAAAGGAAAGTCACTTAATGCAGCGAGAAGTGACCAAATATAACTTGTAGCAACAAATAGATGGCAGCCTTCTCTGTGATTTTAATGACTTTAAAACATAACAGTGAACCTTTAAGACTGGTAATTCTTTAAACCATGAACTATTTTAAAAGTTTTGCTTTCATTTTCCTCTCACCTCCCTCATCCCTAATCTATTAACAGGACTAAATTTTCCATAAAATATTTTGGGGTTTGTTATTCTTCAGTGTCTGGAAGTTTTGTTTAGAAGTTTGAACGTCGGGAAAATTCTAAAACTCGTACAAATATTTCTTTGCTATTTTTTGACCCTGTAACTCTCTTTTACTTTACATAATACAGCAGCTCTTCAGGATAACTAATGTCACCAAGAAGACAGAAACTCTGCATTACATGTTTATCTTGCTCCTGAACTCTTCAAGAGGAAGAGCTAATTGGAAAGATAAACAGAGTATTTTTGTATCTGTTGTGACCAGCTAATCCATTTTTACCAATCTTCCCAATGTCAGAACTGCTACACAACAACCCAGAGAAACTGAAGACTAACCGTACAATATGTTGCAAAACCAGCAGCTTGATGACCCCTTTGTGACCCAATAACTAAGTCAAGATAAAAGACAATCCAGAAACTAAGTGTAACACAATTTCCTGTCTTTTAAGAATCAATAAGCACAGTATATTTTCAAATATACATTTCAAGCGTATGCTAAAAATTTGCTTGTATTTTTGTAAGTACTTCCTTAAGTAAATTTTATACAAGCAATATGTAATTCTGAGATGAAATAGTCGGGAAACAGCTATTTCTAAAACAGTCTGTTTAAGAAGCTGGAATTTCCACCTTTATTGTGACCAAATACCTGCTATATATAGGCAATACTACTACTATTTCTTTTATTTTTGCCTTTTTAAAACAGTTTAAATGTAAGAACTTTCAAGATATTTAAAAGGGGAGCCAAATATAGAGCATTCATTCATTTCAGTTTAGTTACCTGAAAGGTCATGTCAAAAACTATCTGGTTCATTTCTATTCATGTTATGTTAACCTGTCTGTTTCTTGGCAGACTTACATATAAAATAGAGTCATCCCCATTGAAGAGTTACACAAACAATAAATAATATAGATCAAGGATTTAAAATTTGCACTTAAGCCCTCTACTCAGGATACAAAACTTAGTAGAAGTGAGGGCCCAAGTCATATTCCCTTCAGTTATGGTCACATGAACTACTTTGGAACAGCTGCTTCCCAACGAACATCCAAATGCTTCCCACTGTTTTAGAACAGCTCAAAAACAATCAGCACCTGAAGACGAGAGTTCTCTACCTCTACAAAGGCAAGAGTAACCCAGCTATACAGGATGCACATCATGGCTGCATTTTTTCAAAGACTCGACATTTCACAGAAAGGTAAAAAAGTATCTAGCCAGACTTCCTCCACTGGAATTTGGAAAGCCATTTGATATCATGTGTAAAATCTGTCCTCTTTATGAGGCAGGCACATTACTAGGGAGAACAAACAAGATACAAAAAGGAAGTGTGAAAACAAAATGTGAACTGATACTACAGAGTTTTCCAGCTTACATTGGTGCCTTAGATTTGAGGCAATATTTTCATTGTTAACTTCTGGACTGGACTCAAGTAAGTCTTACTTTGCTGCAATATGAAGCAAACTTCTCTTCACACGTCCAAAGGCATAATTCACATCAAATTTTGAATTTGACAGCAGCTCTGAGACAGACCTTCAAAGAGAAAGATAATTTTTTAATTTTAAAAATAGCTCACAGTATCCAAGCAAAGTTTATACTGTAAGTTGTACGCAAGTACTCTGTTTCTTACTTAATCACTATTTCTTTTCCCTCCAACTAATTACTAAGAGATCAAACAGTTTTTAAGCATTTGCTGATTAACAATACCTTTTCACTTCTCACTGTACATAAAAAATGAACTGTGACACTGAGAAACTGTTTCAAATGTAAACTAGTAAAAATTAGACCAGTCAAATCACTTGTTTAAAAATATGAAAAACGAGCATTTCAATAGCTTTGGCTTGAACAAAATATAAATTCCCATTTTCCTCCTTATCTCATCACAATCACCCCAACCATATATCCAACAGTTTTCCCAAACATAGGCAAAGTTTAGAGGGAAGACTGGTATGTGAAATCATAATGATGAAGTAGAAGGACACATGATATGGATAAAAAATTTCAATAGAACCTTTCAACTTCCAGTAATGGGCTGATCACATAATTTAAAACCCTTGGATGCAATCTCAAAATATTACATAGCAGAACAAATGTTTCTCCTGGCTGGAAAAACAGCTTACTGTTTCAGTAAGAGTTACTGCCTGCTTCCCTACAAAATCCATGTGAAGGAAGCACCACTTAGCTGGCATTACATAGCCTCCAGGTCCCAAGCACTTTGAGGACAAGTGAGTAAGAGAAACAGCTGCTCCTCTGAGGAATTCCAGAAGTATCAATCTCATTGTCCAACTCTTACTCCATGTCTTTCTGAGATGTCTAATGAGACTAAGAGCTTCTATGCCATCCATAAATACACACTCAGAGCTAAGACACAGTTACAAAACAACGCTTTTGTTCTTACCCCAGGACAAATTTCCCTACGTGCTTCAACAGAACAAACCCCAGTTCCAGTCTATGGCATAAACAAAAACAGGCTTCTCAGGTCAAAATATGCTGGGATGCACACAGTCAGTGACTACCTTAAAATTAGAAAATAACTCAGCAATTCAGCAGCAGAACTTCTGAGAGTGCTTTAGGAGCTACGACTTTAGCAAACATGCTGGGTTTTTCAGACCTTAAAAAAAAAAAGAAAAGGAAAATTTAAAGAAGCTCTCACCTGTGCTGATCAGCCATAACCATCGGCATCAGTGTATAGACAGCAGTTTCATTATCTGGGAAGAAATTTAATTACTCCATTAGCATAAAGATACCTTTTACATAAAGTAAATGTATCTAGCAACACTTATTTACCTTTTCAAGTGTCCACTGTTCAATAGATCATTTTTTTACACAGATTCTACACACATGAAGTTTCATTATAAAGAGAAAGCCATCATACTTAGAGAATTAACAGAATTGCAATACATGAAATTTCAATGTGGCTTTTTTCTTTTACAAAGTAAAAATAACAGAATTTTCAGTGGAGCATCAATTTCTCTGAACTGACAATTCTGTTAATTAAATCAAAGTTTTAAAGAAATATGCATTAAAAAAACCTGAACAAAACAAAAACTATTTAATCTTTAATTTTAAAAAGAAGGAAACTTCCTGTCTTCCAAGGTGACTTCCATAGTCCTGTGACTATGATTTTGTAGTAGTGACTTCTTTAAATCAGTTCATAACCATTCCATTTTGTCTCTGTACTCGAATACCTAAGTGCAATAAGTTTCATTTTAATTTTTAATCTCTAATCAGTTTCATATTTCACGCTTGAAGGCAATGAAAAAAGGCCGGAACACGAAGATCCATGTCAGTGGTGGGAACAGACTGACATCCAGCTACACAGTCTCTGCCACCACTACTGCCGCACATGCCGGCACACTGCATGGGTGTGATGAGCCCGTTTGGTCACTTACAGACTTCCTGAAGTAGAATACTATTTTTAGAAGATTAATTTGATGAAACTCAAAATGTTTTAATATAGAATAATTACAAATAATATTAATGTGTAATAATTATTAATTTTATTATGGATAATTATTATAATTTTTCCTTTCAACAAGCTGCCCATTTTGAGAGTACAATCTCCACAGATTGCTCACGTAGATACCAGCTTATGACAGGAGGGGCTATGCTTTCTGAGAACCCAGGTATATGGTTTCAGGATATGGATATACAGGACTGCTCCCATAAAATTTTTATTTTGAAGTTTTTCCTCATCACCTTCATTGATCCAAAGTTACGAAGCAATCAGAACAGGAAGAACTAAAACAGTCCCAAACAAGTATAGCATCTCATGTCTTTTACATACCATGCCTCTATATATTCATTCCTTCCACTGGGTAGGAAAGGTGACATTTACTGAATATTAAATAAAGATTCTTCGGAGTTGTGAAGTGGAATCCAAGAAGCTGTTCTCATGCTGCAGCTATGCTATTTGTTATTACTGTTCTACAGTGCTCCAAGATTACTGCTGCTATCAGCTATTGGAAGTTGTGTCCCTAGCTAATAAAAGAAAGAAGCAATGCTAATCCATTATTACCTTTGAACACTGAACAGAGGTAAGTCAAATTCAAATCACATTTCAGCAGCTATAAAAATTTTAAAATAAATTTTTTTAAAAATCAGCGCTGCTTACAGCAAAGATATGGTGCAAGAGACACAAGCCTCTCAAAACACCAAATGATGATTAAACACTGCAGAGAGTCACCGACCATCACCAAGTTCAAGCGTCTGAACTCTGTACAAATTGTTCCTTACGGCAGAGTTCTGTGAGCATCAGATAATTCCATCTCCAACACACACCCCTAGAATTTGATTGCTGGGAGAAGAACAAGCTGGGAGTGAGGGGACACAGGGAGAAAAAGTCCTGAAATAAAGTTAAATAGATGCTAAATAAAGACATCAATAGTGAAAAGTATTTGAGCAGTTTTTTTAAATCTATCTGTGATTAGCTCCCAGTATACACAAATAAAAAAAAAAACCTAGTTTCAGCTCTGTTTCACAGAGCTCTTGGCAGGAAGATAAAGCTTTCCAAATAAAACAAAAAACCAAACTTAAGAACATCAACTAAATTTTAGCATGACATCCTTATATATTTCCACAATCAGGCCCTATAAAAGACACCAAAAAAAAGGTGAAAAAAACTTTCAAATATATCAGCACACTTAACTGAAATGCATAATATTGATCCTAATTAAATTTAACTATACTGAAAGTATAGTAATGTAGAAAAAAGACAATAGTTAAATGCAAGTGTAGCTGGGCCATAAAAGGCATTTACGGCACAGTTACAAAACTACGCCTTTTGCTATTCTATTAACAGAAATTACACTGTGGAGCACATGCAGATTCTCCCAGTTTTTCTGTACAGAAGTAAGTAAAAGGGTGTGGGACTGAGGAGCTTTTATGCCTGTCTTTGGTGATTATTTTCTCTAGTCATAAAACAACTCCAATTGACATAAACTACATGACAGCAGGTAGAGAAAAAGCATCATACACCTCATGGACCCACCAAACTTATTTGCTATCTAACTTGCTTGCATTTCAAGTCTTGAATATATAAAGACAAAAAAAGGCACACGAAACATAGTGTCAGAGCTTTGAGCTGCAAGACCTAGTTTTCAGGCACTGAGCCCTAATAGTAGCATCCAGAAATTTGTGTCAAGCTCCCAAGCATCCAGAAAACAACTGCTGAATGACACTTTGGGAGAGTGATTAAAAAAAAAGTTCTATTTGCAAGCCCAGGGTATTCACTGGCACTGGACTCTGGAATCCTGCCCTGGCAAGATACACGTATTACTTTATTTCCTCAGAGGTACTGTCATGAATTTGGCAGAGATCACAATCTTCAAGAAGTGTCAGCGCTGTCCATATAATACCCTCAATGCTGCGGCACATGCAATGGAAGTTCAATACCTGGATTTAATGCCTTCTCCAGCATAAGTAAATTCAAACACACATCTCCATTTCCTATGAGAGTACTATGACTCTCACTTAAAGGATGGAGGGGTAAACTATGGACATTTCAAATTAAATTTCAAACTAAAGTTATTCAAATGTGGCGGGGGGGTTGATCATAATTCAAGAGGCTAGACACAGCATCCAAGAAGACACCAAACTACACACTATACTAGACCAGCGTGGAATATTCCAAGCTGATCCTGTCAGTACACGTTTGGAGCAATATCCTACAAGCCAAACCTGCTACTCAAGAAGAGTTTGGGCAGACCTGCATGAACCTAAGGAACACCAAGGTCAAGAAAGAAAATATGTAATGAGCTAAGACGGACCCAAAGTTCGATGGCCATTGAATGGAGACCTTCTTGGAATGCAATCTGAGACTTCAGTGTGTTAAGCCCATTTATCTCCTTATATCAATCCCACCGATTTCTTTCATGCAATTGCTAGGGAATGCGTAGAACTGACATTCCTTCTGCATTACAGGATGATAGAAGTATTTGTTCCAAAGGTCTCAGGGCTTGCACTTGCACTGCCAGTCCATAAGACACAACCACCTCTGAAGTGTAAGATAAAAATGCCCAAGATGTGAAGAAAACAGATGAAATTCAGAATCAATTTGCCTACATTAGTACAGGAGTAAATTTAGAGCAGCTCCAACCGACACAGGCTGTGCACAGCGGTATTCATATTGGCATCTCCAATTAGTTAAACTGGTGCTACTCCATTATTTCTGTAAGTTTAAGCTTAAGTGAACAGTGTTATGTGAATTTTCACTGCTGCCATTCAAAGGCTTACAAGCAGCAGTGAAAATCCTCCTGAAACTTGCTTGTCAAGTGAAATTTATGAACAACTGCACTGGAAGACACCAGAACTGTGACAGGCGACATAAGTGAAGAGTGTATAGCAGCTCTGTTCAGGAGGACACCAGGAAGTCCAAACAGGGAATGCACAGAAAAAACAGAATATACTCCCTCTTCTCCACTAGTGGAGATGAGAGCCGGCAGATAAGCAGCCAAAGACTCATCCATAAAAGTAAGCCCTGAAGAATGAACAGTGACAGCACATGACTCACAAGAACAGAAATTTTGCGTATCCAAGAGTTTTACAGTTAGTCCTCCCAAAAGCAAGACCTGGCTGGAACACCAAACCACTTGCCATAAGAGCCTGAAGCTCTATTTTCAAATCCATCCTGATAGAGGGGACCAGCATCCACGTGAACTGGTTTAGAGACCAAAAAATTAGGCTGCAACGGGTGACAGTGACTTACAATACCTTTCCAAACACAATTCACCACTATTAAAAAAACAAACAAACAAACAAACCAACTCCAAAACCCACAAGTATTTGTCATCACTACTCTGTCATCGACGAAACACCCAACGAAGGATTTAAAAGCGAATACAGACGGTGTCCGGCACCCCCGGGCATCCGCTCGCCCCGGCTCAGGGGCGGCAGCAGCCGGCAGGGATCCCCCGCGCCCCGTGACGGAGGCGGCGAGGCAGCGGGGGAAGGAAGGGGACCCCGCCGTCGCTGTCACCACGACAAATAAACAGAGCCTGTCAGAGGCGGAGAGAGGAAGCCCCTTCCCATCCTCCCCGGTCGCCTCAACTCATCCCCGCCGGCCCGGGCGCGGAGGCCGCCGGGACCGACCGCTACGTCAGGGCCCCGCTCCTACCGTCCGGCAGCTCCACGGTGCGGGCGCGGCGCAGGGACCTCGTCAGCCGGTTGAGCTGCTCCATGGCTCTCTCCATCCTCGGAGCGCCCAGCCCGGAGCCGCGGACACCCCCCGCTACCGCCGCCTGCCCTCAGCCCATCGNCTGGCGGCGCCGAGGCCGCCCAGGCCGCCGCCACCCCGGGAGGCTGCGCGCACGCGCGGGGCGGAGCAGGGGGCGGTGGCGGTGTCCCTCAGCTTGCTCTGCTCCCGAAGGAAGGAAAGGGCTGGGAGGGATGACTTTTCAAAGTCCGTAGAAAAATGGTCTTTAAACATTTGCTTGTTACAAATAAAAATAAAAAAAGTGCTGCCCTTTGAAGCCGCCCCTGCTGGGTGATCCTGCCCGTGCGGGCTCATTTCCCCGGAGCCGCGGGAGGGAATGGGGCTGCAAACGCACCTGAACGGGACAGAATCACAGAATCGATCAGGTTGGAAAAGACCTCTGAAATCATCGAGTCCAACCTATGACTGAACACCACCATGTCAACCAGACCATGGCACCAAGTGCCACACCCGGTCTTTTCTTAAAGAAGAAAAGACTTTTCATCCAGCTCCAGGGACGGTGACTCCACCACCTCCTTGGGCAGCCCATTCCAGTGTCTCATCATCCTTTTTGTGAAGAACTTCTTCCTAATGTTCAGCCTAAACCTCCCCGGTGCAGTTTGACACTATGTCCTCTCGTCCTGTCGCTGGTTGCCTGGGAGAAGAGACGGACCCTCACCTGCCTCCAAACCTCCTTTCAGGTGGTTGTAGGGAGCAATAAGGTCACCCCTGAGCCTCCTTTTCTCCAGGCTAAACAACCCCAGCTCCTTCAGCCGCGCCTCACAGGACCTGTGCTCCAGACCCTTCACCAGCTGCATTGCCCTTCTAGTGCCAGCACAAAAGCTGTAGACACTTGGAACTGTGCAAGGAAACAACTGCCAGCATGGGCCTGTCAATTCATGTCTTCCTCTGGCAGGATAATACATGTTGTCAAGCGTAAAGGAGCATTCAGTGTTGGGTATTTTGGCTTTAATGATGCTTCAGGTGTTGATGCAATCTTGGCAAGCCAGGAGAGTATGGGCTACACGACAATGCTGTAAACTGAGAATGAAAAATTATGTAAAAATGGAATATAAAGAAATCATACCACAACAAGATTTTATTAATGATCAACTTCCAAATGCAAGAAAGTATGTGGGTATCCATGGGGATATGTTGTGATCTGGTTCTGTGTAATGCTTTCATTGTTTCATTCTGTAAAGTGCTCCAATGACTCTGACTCGGAAAAATGAAGAAAAGCTATCTAAGATTTGAAAAAGGTTCAGAAAGGACAACAAGGAGAATCAAGAATCGTAGAATCGTGGAATAGTTTAAATTGCAATAGACTTTTAAAGGTCACCCGTTCCAACCCCTCTTCAATGAACAGGGACATCTTCAACTAGGTCAGGTTGCTCAAAGCCCTGTCCAACCTGACCTTGCATGTTTGCAGGTTTGGGGCATCCACCTCTCTAGGCAACCTGTTCCAGGATTTCACCACCCTCATTGTAAAAAACTTCTTTCTTATATGTAATCTAAATCAACCCTCCTTCAGTTTAAAACCATGACCTCTTGTCCTATTACAAAAGGCCCTGTGAGCTGGCTTCCATGTAAGTGAGAACTGAGTTGGAACTCTGCTATCTGGAAAAGAAATGCTGTATTGGACAAAGTAGAAGTAGAAAAATAATGAATGTCATGAAGATACGACCTGGGGGGAAAAAAAAATTGAATTTATTACGAATCGAATCAGAGTAGGTTAATGAGAAACAAAAACTAAATTTTAAAAAACACCTTTCCCCCACGACTCCCTTCTTCCTTAACGTCATGCCTAAATTCTCCGCCTTCTCCCCACCAGCAGCATAGGGGTACAGGAAATAGGAGCTGTGGTAAGTTTATCACACGCTCTCTATGCTGTTCCTTCTTCCCCAGAGGAAGGACATCTCACACTCTTCCTCTGTTCCAGTGTGGAGTCACTCCCACAGGAGTCAGTCCTCCACAAACTTCTCCAAGGTGAGTCCTTTCCACAGGCTGCAGTTCCTCATGAACTGCTCCAGCATGAGTCCCTTCCATGCAGTGCAGGCCTTCAGGAACAGATTGCTGCAGTGTGGGTCCCCACCAGGTCACAACTCCTGCCGCAAACCTGCTGCGGCGCAGGCTCCTCCCCTCACAGGGTCTTAGAGAGATATTTCCTTTTATTCCAAGTTTCTAGGGGCTGAGGTTAGAGCTTATTCCGATTTCTAAATGTCCTCACCGGTGCAGAGGATGAATTAAGTGACCGCTTGAGGTCCCTTTCATTTTCTGTGAGAATGATTCTGGATGCACCTAATATTAGAACCACAATATGGATGAACAACTGTTCATAGCAATCAAGGAATAGAAAAGTGAGGAAGCTGAAGAATGTATGTTTTTTTCTAAATTAATGTCTTTTGAGACCCTCTATAAGTGCAGTGATATTCCTGCAGTACAACACCGCCACAAGACATATTTGGTGGCATCTTTTAAAAGCACCAAAAAATGGGCTGAAACAAAAACATTAGGGGTATGCAATTAATCACAAAATTTCATAATTTTGTTTGTCTTTAGCTTCAAATTCAGTGCTAAACTCAATATATTCAGGGATGCATCCTCAAAAGTTAAAGGATTGATACAGCAGTGATATAAAATCCTTAGTAAATTTTGTTTTA
This sequence comes from Mohoua ochrocephala, assembly GCA_013398855.1. NCBI lineage: Eukaryota > Metazoa > Chordata > Aves > Passeriformes > Acanthizidae > Mohoua > Mohoua ochrocephala. The sequence goes on along the minus strand of VZTA01023994.1, from coordinate 86,794 downwards.
AATTTAGAGTGTTTTAGTGTGATCTGCAAACAGCAAGGCGGAAATACTGTTAGAAAGCAGGTAAACAGTGACGAGATAACATTAGTTCTTACTCTTACTTAGCCAGCGTTACTTGATTTCACTGTAGTTTAAATTCTTCTTGGGACACAGAGTGGATAAAATCTTGCTGGTTATTATCTTCCACACAGTCACAAACTGCTCAGGAAAGAAGGGGATGAGCACACATAGTAACTGACTCATTTCCTTAGCAATAAGCTACACAGTCTCCCAGCCCTAAACACAAGGTCTTCCTTGACCTAAATAAAGTTCTTCTACTCTGTTTCTCATGGGGTCTTTGTTGTGGTTTAGCCACAGCCAGCAACTCAGCCCCTCACAGCCTCTCATTTACTCCCTCCCGGTGGGATAGGGAAGGGAATCAGATGGGTAAAAGTGAGAAAACTCATGGGTTGAGACAAAGACAGTTTAACAGGTAAAACAAGAGCCGCACACACAAGCAAAGCAAAACAAGGAATTCATTCACCATTTCCCATGGGCAGGCAGGTGTTCAGCCGTGGAAAGCAGGGCTCCACTGCACGAAGTGATGACTTGGGGAAGACAAACACCATCACTCCAAACACCCTCGCCTTCCCTCCCTCCCTTTTAGACCCTATTTCAGGTTTTCTTGCACAAACTCATTCTACTTGCCAAGACATTCCCAAACAGATAGGACATTTGGATGGGCATTTGCAGCTTTGTAGCCTTATTCTTTCCACTACAGCATGAAGAAGTCTACAACGAACAGCATCTCCTGATGTTCAACAACTACTGTAACTGATGACTGTATAAAACTTGAAGGAAGGAAAATCCAGTGGAGGCCAGAAAGCAATCCAGGTAGGGGTGACGTAATCTCAGTGGTCAGTGTCAATGGTCACAATGTTCAGTATCCCTTTCAGAGGCTGATTTGATTCCAGATCCACCCAGCTGCTTTGAGGGCTGCATAAATGGCCAAGGTTTCTCTTTTTAGTAGACTACTTTATAGTAAACTTCATCATTCCAAAAAAATCTCAGCTTGAGCTTTTAATATGTCCCAGGAAATTCCTACTTGAACAGTGTGCTTTTCCAGTGGTATTGCAGCTGCCCATGCCTGTACTGACTGCTGTGGAGAATTAGGCATCCCCGCGTGGTAATTAATTCCATCTAGTTTAGAAGTGGGTATTGCACTGGAATTAAATACCTTCGGAAATGTTTGTAAGACACCTGTAGTAAGACTAAGTCTTAAAAGGAAAACTTTTAAGTGAGTAAAATTAGCCGAAAGTAGTAAAATTAGCTTAATTTTTTTACACTATGACAGGTATATACTTCCATTTATAATACTTACATATATAATACTTACATATATAATACTTCCAAATCTTTTAATTTTCTTGATGTCAAGGAAAAAATTGACATCTCAAGGAAAGATTAAGATTCCTAAGTTACCACCTAAGCTTTAAATCATTTGCTCATTGAATGCAGTCAGCAAAGTTCCCTTCGATACTGAGATAAGGGGACTTCAATATATCTGTCCCTTGCACTTCCACATCTGAAGATGTCATGTTCAACTGCCTAAGAGCAATTGGTCAAACTTGTCTTTCACAGTGAATTAAATCAAATCAATTATCAGTCCTGTGAAAGAAATACTGTCCTTGACTCATAGAGGAAGTTCATTACTGTGAGCAGTCTCAGAGGGGACCAGAGGTAGACTATTTCTTTTCAAAAAAGATAATACCATCCTTAACAGCCAAAACTCTGGTGCTCATGGCATTTTTATTTTTCTACAACAAAAGTTTTCTTCAGAGATAAAAATTATTTTGTTTTCAGGACTGGGAGGAATACAGATTGTTGTCAGAAATGGAATGCACTACTATGTAAAACTAAAAACATTCAGCTCTTTCACTCTGTTTTTTCCTCTGTACATTCTTCACAAAGACATACAAAACTAGAAGAACTTCAGTTAGCCTACAGCACAGAAGTGAGGAATTGATACTGATTTTTCCATGTTTAAATCCCAAGAGAAATTTGTGGCATAAAGACTTAGCAAACTTTGGATCTCAGGGTTTTTTTGCATCTTTTCTGTCATTAGATTGCTAGTTTTTCACAAAGAGTCTTCTCTGGACAGAGCTGAGCCCAAGCATCCAGTCTGAAATTGGACCTTTGGTCATCACAGAACACCAAAATATCGGAACAAATTCAATGTGTGGGAAAGTGCATTTCATCTATAGTCTGTTGTCTCCTTTTACCAAAACCAAAAAACGGGTTTCTGCTCAGATTCGGTTCAACAGGCCCTATTTATTTACAGGAAAACTATGAGACAGGACTACTTTGAAAAAAGATCAAATCTCTGCAGAAAGGAAAAATGTCATTAAATACTTAGAAATAGATAAAAGAGTAAAATTTTTTATTTTGCCTGCAGAGACCAAGTCCAACCATTAATCCAGCACTAAACCATGTCCCTAAACACCCCTACTGCACAACTTTTAAATACCTCCAGGGATGGTGACTCAACAACTTCCCTGGGCAGCCTGTTCCAGTGATTGACAACCCTTTTGGTGAAGCAATTTCTCCTAATATCCAATCTAAACCTCCTCTGATTCAGCTTGAGTCTGTTTGCTCTTGTCCTATCTCTTGTTACTTGGGAGATGAGACCAACCCCCACCTGGCTACACCCTCCTTTCAGGTAGTTGCAGAGAGCAATAAGGTCCCCCCCAAGTCTGCTTTTCTCCAGGCTAAACAACCCAGGTCCCTCAGCCATTCCTTATAAGACTGTGCTCCAGACCCTTAACCTGTTTTGTTGCCCCTCTCTGGACTCGTTCTAGCACCCCGATGTCCTTCTTGTAGTGAGGGGCCCAAAACCGAACACAGGATTCAAGGTGCAGCCTCACCATTGCTGAGTACAAGGGTGTGATCATTGCCCTGGTCCTGCTGGCCACTCTGTTTCTGATACAAGCCAAGATACCATGGTAGTCTACATTTCATCGAGGAATGCACTAAAAATCTGAAGAGTATGATGTTTTTATGGGATGCTCCAGATAGGCAGGATCCAATGTTCTTCCTCTTGCAATTCCATTTACCTTGATTCCATTCCCTAGCAGTGAACTCTAAGTGCAATTTGAGTTCTTCCTGGAAGCAGCTCTGCCAGCAGAGATTTTATTCTCCACTGCATTGCAGTCTTAGGAGTCAGCACATCTTTGGAGTGTGGCTTGGAGCCATTTTTCCCAACAGCCATGTGCTCCTTGTGAGCTGACTCAGCTTCTTGTGGACGTGCCAGCAGACTGACGTTGAAAACTGCCTGCATATCCTGTGCTGGGACTTGCCTGCGATGAAGATGAAGCTGTATAACAGAGGACCTTTGCAGAATTGTAGTAGAGATCAACTGAATTCACAGAGATCTTCTTCAACTACTTTCCTCCTCCCCCCCCACGTTACCATCAAAGAATGTAAGATACTCCCATGCAACATGTGCATGGTGCTTTCCCTCTGCTCTTAAAGGGGCCTGTCTTCATAGAATCAAAGAGTGATTTGGATTAGATGAGACCATAAAGGTCATCTAGCTCCAATCCCCTTGCCATGGGCAGGGACATCTTCCACTAGACCAAGGTTCTTAGAGCCCCATCCAGCCTGCTCTTGAACACCTCCAGAGATGGAACATCCACAACTTCTCTGGGCAGCCTGTTCGAGTGCCTCACCACCCTCACAGTAAAGAATTTTTTCCTATATCTTACCTAAACCTGCCCTCTTTCAGCTTAAGGCCATTCCCCCTTGTCCTATCACCACATGCCCTTCTGAAAAGTCCCTCTCCAGCCTTCTTGCAAGCACCCTCTAGGTGCTGCAAGGCCACAGAAGATCTCCCTTGAGCCCACTCTTCTCCAGGACAAACAGCCCCAACTCTCTCAGTCTGTCTTCATAGGAGAGGTGTTCCAGCCCTGTGATCCATTCAGTGATCCCACAAATGACCCAGTCTTATTGCTGATGTGTGCTCTTTGGGACTGAGGAGATTAGATCAAGGCACTGCAGTCGGAGAACTGTGCACAATCGAGTGAAAACAATAATAGAGGATCTATACATATCTCCGGGAATTCCAGCGCTAACACAGCTGGAAGTCTGTCCTATACACTAATTCATGCAGCTGTGTTTTAGTGTGTCTGGCCATGTAAAATGCTACAACAGTGAAACTTCAAGCAACATTTTTCGTCATTGGATAGATAAGCTTTATACATGTATACATGAATCCTTGTTTTTCCAGAGATTTTTTGTAGATTCCAAAATCTACCTTTCGCCTTGTTATCATTAGTATTGAGGGTAAGAAAATGTAGCTTTAAACTGTTTCACTTTTATGTGTTATTTGTACTGGAAATCAATTTTTAATTTGCATATCTATCTTAAAAACAATCAATGCAGCCCCACTTTTTTGTCAATTGGGTTTATAAATCAATAATGATAGTATGGATTATCTCTACATTTATTTCTGCTGTCAAAAGAAATGGGAACTTGGCTGATTTCAGATTTGATTTCTGATCCTTGTTTTTTGTGCTATAGGTGCCAAAGCAATACTAACAGAGGCTAGGTATAATAATAATAATAATAATAATTTGATTGTTATCAGAACAATAATGAGTTGTTATAATAATAATAAAACTCAGAAAATAAGATATATTGTTTCTATGCCTTGTCTTATTTTTGAGTAATATGATCCTATGTAAAAAGATGCTGGCTTTATAATCACTTAATGGGATTTCTTGAAGTCATTTCAATATATTCTTTTAATGGACAAACTTAGTTCCCTAGATAACACTGAAAACCATGTTCTAGAAAAGTATGAACTGTGTATACTTTGACTGGGTTTCTTTTCATTTTATGATGAAGAAATTTCATCAAGGAGCGAAAATTGCTCAGAGAGAGCCCTGAAAGCACTGCAGCTGCTTTGATTCTGCCAACTGACAGGTCAGCAGCTATGGGTCAGGACATCACAAAAACTCCCCATCACTTTTTCTGGTTTTATTTTATCTGCCTTGTTGAACTATCTTGCCTTTTATTTCTTTGCTGCTTTGCTGTGTGAACTATACTAAGTCCTAGTTTCTCTTTCTGAGATTATGGTACTGCTGCAAAAGAGATAAATTTTTTTTTTTAACATAAGGTTTAAAATGTTATTCTCTATTTTTATGACCCACATGATTTACACTGACTGTCAAAATTTCTAAATTAAAGGACCATCAATTACAGCTGCTTGTGCGGCATCCATTTCTATTCTCTGTGGAGCAGTTAATGCTACTTGACACCTACCTACATTTCCTTAAAGCTGGGTTGCTGAAATTTCTCAAAAAAAGTATGTCCAGGCTTGAAGATATACTTCTAAACTTTGTCTAATTTTTCCATGCTCCTGGTCTGAAGCAGCTCTTGCCAGTTCTATTTCTGCTATATTTGTGCTATGTCTCCCCTGCATTAATTTTTCAAAAGGAAGCTTTAATGTGTCTCAAAACAAATCCACAGTGCTCAAGGATTAGAGTGAAGATACTTTGAACTATTTTCATAATGTCATAGCCCTTAAGTTTGCATTGTCTTTACTGGAGCTTGAAAAGCTTACAACTATGTCTCATATTTTAAAAATATCATCCCTCTTCTTTTAGAAAAACCCATCTTCTGCACAAAGCGTTTTTAAGAAAAAAAAATACCAAAGGGCAAGTAAGATATAAACATGAGGCTTTTTTCTGCTAATCATTATGCTTCTCTCAGTCTAGGTGGAATCAGGGAAGAGCCAACTGTTTAAACACCTGCTTGGCCAAGAAGAAATCAATAACCATTCTGTCCTTGTCTCTCTACCGCTGGTGATGTTGTTCGTGCAAGATTCTTTCTGGCTGTTATGTTTTTCCTATCACTTCTCTGGTTGGTTGTGTTTACAACTTTATTCTGTGCAGCAGGAGCTCTCTACAGATGTTAGGGGACTTTTTTCTCCAGCTAATGAAGGCCATTTCTTTATATTCTCTCATGTTTCTAGAACACGCATATTTACAATTCTGCGACAATAATCATGACTTAATATCCAGTAACTCATCATCACTACAGTCAAGCAGAGATCAGAGTAAGGAAACTTGCAAGGTGAAAAATGCTGAAATACTATGTTACATCCTGAACAACAACCTAAAAAGGTTGAATGAACAGTGGAACCAATTATTTTGTTGCATTTGCTGCAAATTCTGAGTTTATGATATACTGAGATTTTCGCGCTCTCTCCCTGTTTCAGGTCCTTGTTAACTCTGTAAAAATTGCATTCAGGCTGACACTATTTGCTGTCATTCTAGAACTGATTCTATTTTGAAGGACAAGCAAAATCTATTAACTTGGTCCTGATCAACTCATTTTTATCTTGGGAGTATATTATAACTGGGCTATTTTTACTTGTTGGGAGACAAGGAAGCATTCTGTCAGTCAGAAAAGTTCAAAGGAAGGCAAGCTCCTTTCTTTTCTCAAGCAAATAAATAAATGAATTAATTACGTACACGGGGTTGATCTATCCTTACTTGATAAAATAACTGGAGATATTTGTTCTGCTGTTTCTCTGTGTCCTGCTGCTGATGTTACACAGGTGGACTCCCCTTGATATACCAGACCTCGTGTAAAGCATTCCTGCAGAAGTTGTTGATGCCTATGAACAAGCTAATCAAGTACCAATAGAAGATTGCAGAGTTTCAGATAAACGTCCCAATTACTTTCTAGCTTTGTATCAACACATTGCCAGTAGCAAACGGCTGTCTAAGAAAGAAACTTCTACTTTAAAATTCAGAAGAATGTGAATATAGAGCCTCCTAACACAATCCCTGAGATTAAAAAAATAATGTGGCAATTTCTGTAGTCTTTGCACTGGCAATAATAGTATTCTCTGAAATGGATCCTGCTTTGCAGAGACAGGAGGTGCGTGTTTTACGCTGGCACCACACTAAAATACATGATGAAACCTTGGGAAGCACAGCTGAGTTCCAGTAACTGTCTTGATTCGATACATCCAAAAGGCAGGTCTCACTATACACATTCTGCTGGACATGGTAACTTTTAACTCACAAAAGGCAGAACATAGTTAAAGAGAATTTCAAACCCAAGGAGACTGCCTTGTTACTCTAGCCAACACCCTGAGGATTGTCTACTGTTCTAGAATAGGATTACTAACGGTTTTAAAAATATTCAAGATGATAAATATTATCATGTAAACAGAGACACAATTAAAGAGACTGCAGTGGTTGCAGTGGTAAGAATGCTTCTGTGCATTAACAATTCAACACTACAAAGCTCTGCGGGGGAAATAAAAAAGAGAATTAAATTTTGATACAGCATTAATTCTTTTCTCGGCTCCCTGGTGGGGTTACTGAATAATTTTCAGAACCATGTAGCTAGTACATCCTCAGTAACATAAAGAGGATGTACAGTAGCTGTTTAAGCCCAGGGATAAGTTCAGTCTTTCCTAAGAAGTTCGGGCAGAAGGCGTCATACAAAAAGCAACCACAAGATGTCAGTCTTAATGAATTACAGTAAATTATTCTGATTGGCTCCTTTCTGATAAGTAACTAGGCAGGGGAAAACTATTCATTATGTTGAAATATTTGTGGAGAAAGTAATCTAGGAATAATATTACTAGTCCTAAACACATTCAGAAGAAAATGAACTATCAGATCCAAACATAGCCTCTGTGCATATTTGTTTCTGCTAGAAGATTTAACCCTTCTGCTAGGGACTCACGGGAAGGACATAGCAGGGATTAGTCCCTCCCCACTTGCCCTTTTCCACACAATTTCTCTAAGCATCTTCCATCAGAGATGGAGTATCAGACTACATAGACTTTGGGCTTTTTTTCTGTAAAGCTATTTTTATTTCCCTAGTAGTCTTGACCATGTTCTAATCCTACAGTTCTGAATGTTTGTAAGACAATAAGAAAGTCCAATTTCCATTTCCAGTCCAGGTTTGGAGGCATCCTAGTGACAGGTATTGATCATTGTTCCTGGAATACTTTGCGATGCATTCCCTCATAGTTCACCATTTGAGCCCTGACAAAGGACCTGTGCTCTGCATGGCTTTTTTTTGAGGGACATTCTATTTACCTTTTGCTACTCACACCAGCACTGTTCTTGTATTTGCTACCGGTCTGCTCACCAGGTTTACCATTAGCTACTGCCAGCAGTCACAACCTCCTGTTGTTGTTCCTGCTGGTTGTTCACTCTGTGCTGCTTTGCTCTGCTCTGATCTGCTGCAAAACTGCTGTTTGCTTCCGTGCCTCTGCTCAACCCTTTATTTCTGCAGTCCATACAATCTTTTAGTTGCGCTCAAAAAGTTGAAATTATATCCAGGATCTGTAAAGAGACGTTGTGAAAACAGGCAATTTTCCAGCAGGATCTTGCCCAGATTCTGAAAAATACAGACAAAACACCAAAATGTGCTTTGACCCAGATTTGCTTTCGGTTCCTTTACTGTGAGATCCAAGGACAAGCTGCAGCAGTTGCTTCCTTAGCAATTGCAGATAGGTCGCCCATAACACAATTAAACCCTTTACAAATCATCTTGTGGCTGAAATATCCTGAGGCACCACAACACTTATCAGGAAATTAAATTCTGAATCTTTGGTTCCTTCACCACCTTGCTGCAGACAGGCCATCTTACAGGATCCTCACACAGCCTGTCAGCCTCCCCTGCACCTCATACCTCCAGCCTTACAAACCACTTAACTGAAGCTGACCAACTCTTGGCATTCATCTATTAACTGAAAGCAATTTTACTAAAGTTACTTTATTAAAATTTAATTCCCCTTCTTTATCTTCAGGTTTCATAATGCACTGTTTGATGGTTGCAAGTCTCCCTTGGGGCATTTTCTTCTGCTTTCTGATGAGAGCAGGCATCCTAATATGCAGATTAAAGGTGCTGTGGGGCTTGGCTCTGGTCTTCTCGGTGGTAAGAAGATGACAGAGAGCAGAGACACCACTCTGCAACTGCCTAATACTAATCCCAAAATAGGGACACACAAAATGCTCATGCCGGGCAAGAAGGGAGATGATGCACTCACGTGGAGCCTCCAGGAGTCTGAATCTGCATCCCATGGCTGAAAGTCTCCTGCCATCTGGGACAAGCATGGCTGCAAACGTAGGTTATTTGTGTGCCTGGTTGAAAGATGACTCATGCTCTGCTAATGTCTGTTCTGTGCTTTGTAAAATGAATGGGCTGTGGTAGGATGTTTCAAAATTTAGGAGGGAAAATGTTTTGGGATGTTAAAGCTTTTTCCTTATACATAATTTATTATAACAGTATCCTTTACTCACAATAATCCTTTGCACATATTAAAAGTAAAAAGGTAAAGGATAAAAAGCTGTTTTTTCTTGTTTCTCTCAACTTCTGTCTTGTAATTTGCCTGGAATCTTGTCTGGTTTTTGGTACATAATCGGTTCATTCCTGTGTACTCTCTGTTCTGGAAAGCAACTAGACATATTGGCCACTAACACAGTCACAAGAGATGTAGAATCATAGACTCAGGAGTTAACTTACATTGATTTAGTGCTCATCAATTATTTTATAATGAGTACCGCTGGAGCAATGCAAAATGTCAGCAAGACAATGAAATTCCAGAACTTATCTAAAAATATATCTGACATAAATAATTTCTGCAGAAAGTCCAATGTTTCCAACATAAAAAAATCAATTTTCAGATCACTCAGATAACAATATTTACGTTTTTCAACATCTATAAACACACTCCATTAGAATTTGCCATTTAAAGAGCTTGTTCATGTCACAAAACTGAGTAGTGTAGCACCCCAGCTCTTACACTAGAAGCTCCCAAAGCACTTGGTTTCATGGGTATCTTTACAGTAGTCAGTACAACCCAAGCTCAAGTTTCATTGAAGACAGCTAATAGAGTTACTGTATTCCATTAAAAGAGAGTTTTCTTTCCTTGCCTGATGCTTAATCGGCTTCTTAAATGTTATTCACTTGCTCACCTCTTCTCAGTATGTGCTTTTCTAGTTTCACCATTGTAAGACAAAGTTATTGTGCTGGTTCCAGCCGGGGCAGAGTTAATTTTCTTCACAGTGGCTGGTATGGGGCTGTGTTTTGGATACGTGCTGAACACAGGGTTGATACAGAGATGTTCTCGTTATTGCTGAGCAGGGCTTGCACAGAGCCAAGACATTTTCTTCTTTCCATACTGCCACGCTGGCAAGTCAGTTGGGGGTGCATGGGAAACTGGGAGGAGACACAGCCGGGACAGGTGACCCAAACTGACCAAAGGGATATTCCAGACCCTATGACATCATGCTCAGTATATAAAGTGGAAGGAAGAAGGAGGAAGGGGAAATTTGAAGTGATGGCATTTGTCTTCCCCAGTCACTGTTAGGTGAGATGGGGCCCTGCTCTCCTGGAAATGGCTGAACATACCTGCCCATTGGAAGCAGTGAATTAGTTCCTTGTTTTTCTTTGCTTGTGTGCATGGCTTTTGCTTTCCCTAGTAAACTGTCTTTATCTCAACCCACGAGTTCTCTGGCTTTCACCCTTCCAATTCTCTCCCCGATCTCACTGGTGGGGGAGTGAGTGAGCAGCTGCATGGGGCTTGATTGCTGGCTGGGGTTAAACCATGTCAGTCCTATTTTGGCACCCAATGTGGGGTTCAAAGGCTCTGAGATAATGATAGATTTGATTGGGATGTGCCAGACTGAATTTACATCTGTTAGTGCTGTTTAGCTAGTAATGGGCAGGCTCCTTTGCTTCCATGCCTGACTGTATATAGAGTCTTGTGCTCATTATTGGCTGCTTTTCACTATTGCTGCTGCTATAGTGCTTATCACCTCACTCTGTTGTGCCTGGGAACATTTTGATAACAGCCATGGCGATGTGCCTGGGCTGGCAGGTGGCCAGGCATTGCTGCTGTGTTCTGTGCTGCTGTACTGGACAGGCTGGAACTCCAGTGTGAACTTGAGTTGAAGGGACTCTTGAGTCCACAAGAGAGCAGAGACACACCTGTAGTCCATGGAGGACCCCATGCTGGAGCAGGTGGATGCCTGACAGGAGGATGTGACGTGACCCTGTGAGAAGCCCATGCTGGAGCAGGTTTGCTGGTAGGACTTGTGACCCCACAGGGGAAGAGGGGTGGATATTGTAAGGGATGCGCCTTTGAGCTGTTGTAAGCTATGATTTGGCCTGTATGTTTCAGGAATTACTGTAACAGGAACCACCCAACCCGATGGAGGAGAAGCCTTACAAGAGGCAGTTGCAGTGCAGCAGTGACCTGACCTGAGCTGGCTTTGGTGCCCAGGAACTCTCCCCACACACCACCTCTCCTGTCCTGAGTGACCATGACTGACGGAGCCCAAAGTCATGGACTACATAAATTCAACAGGCATTTTGTGGGCATTGTGTGGACATTTTGCAGGGGTGGTCTGTAGGCTGAGGGAACGATATCTGTGTGTTATATCAAAGAATTGGAAGGGGGATGGTGGTTAATGAGGTTGTATTGAATAGCGTGGGACCTGAGCATGATGTAAATGGTATGGAATATGCTGGTTTCAGCACAGGTAGAGTTACTTTTCTTCACAGTGGCTGGTATGGGGCTGTGTTTTAGATTTGTGCTGAACACAGGGTTGATAATAAAGAGAGGTTTTTGTTACTGCTGAGCAGGGCTTGCACAGAACCAAGGCCTTTTCTGCTTTTCATGCTGCCACGCCTGGGGAGGGGGCTGGGGGTGCATGGGAGACTGGGAGGAGACACAGCCGGGACAGGTGACCCAAACTGACCAAAGGGATATTCCAGACCCTATGACATCATGCTCAGTATATAAAGTGGAGGGAAGAAAGGGGAAGTGGGGGAGGACATTTGGAGTGGTGGCATTTTTATCTTTGTAAGTCATCGTTACACATGATGGGGTCCTGCTCTGCTGGAGATGGCGGAACATCTGCCTGCCCATGAGTAGCAATGAATTAATTCCTTGCTTTTCTTTGCTTGTGTGCATGGCTTTTGCTTTCCCTCGTAAACTGTCTTTATCTCAACCCCCAATTCTCTGGCTTTTACCCTTCCAATTCTCTCCCCGATCTCACTGGTGGGGGAGTGAGTGAGCGGCTGCATGGGGCTTGATTGCTGGCTGGGGTTAAACCACAACAGTCATAGATTGATGTTTCTTTCAACATCAGTTTTAACCATCGACAGTGATGATGATAGATGATGTATACCTTCCCCCATGGCAAGACACTAACTCACAATGCATTTCCTGCCCTGGACTCCTAAGATTGCCCATTGCATCCCTTACCTTCTATTCTGCCACTTTTATTTTAAAAACTTGTCAACCCATAAGCACTGCCATCATCCTCCTACTCCGCATCAGCTTCCAGTATCTCTTGGGACCTCCCAAACACACACAGGGAGAAAACAAACCAACCCAAACCCGATGACTGTTACCAGTCTTCTGTCTCATTTTTCTCCTTGCACTAGAGCATTTTCCAGAGGGCAGGATGTGGCTAAGAGGTATGCCTGAGGAGCTAGCCAAGCAAATGAGGATGTCGTGTACCTTAAGATAAGGTGTCTTTTTAAAAGCTTGTGGCAAGGCTATGGAAGGATAGGGTTCTGAGTGTTATCCTGGGTTTAAGCTTCCAAAAAAAAAAATTAAAAAGATGATTTTCCAGATTTCTTTTTTTTTGTGTATGTTTGCCTGTACTGCATGAAACCCATATTTGGATTTTGAAATTTTCAGACCTCTCAGCATCTTTGTCACCCACCTTTTTTCTCCCTGAATTTGGACATATGGCAAGGTTCCTGTGCAACAAGGGACCTGCTGAGGGGCAAAACTGTAGCTGGGGAGTCTGGTTTACAGCACGTACCTCTGGGTGTGCCTGAACCTTGTGGCCTCCCTTGTCCTCCCTGCCACGTGCATCTATCTGATCACTTGGGTTTGCAGCTACACCTCGCCTGTGGGATTCTGGATCCAGAAAACAGATGCAGGTTAGTTTGGGGATATATCCTGTAGGTAGTTGTTTGTTTGGTACCAGGGCTTGGGAACAGGGGCCAGGGGATAGTTAAACAAACATCAGTTTTAAAGGATGATTTGACATATCTACATTTGAGAGGAAAGGTTGTTCCTGCTCTGTTACTTTCAAAACACCTGACAAACCTTGAGCACACTAGGACACAAGCATATAATGATAATAAATAGCAACACTCTTACTTTTTCTTATTATAGTATTTTTTTCTTTCTTGTAATATCTATTATTTTTCAGAGAAGTTTGTCATTGGGTTGTGCCTGTTGCCAAAGAATTCAGCTCTATGATTGAGAGCAACTTTGTAAATGAAGGGTTAATCATCTAAAGCATATATCCAGTTGGGAAAAATAACTGCATAGAATACCCAGTCTTGTCACACTTGCTTATATCATCATCTCCATAACTTCCTCAGAGCAAGAAGGGGGTGTGAAGCCTGGGAAGAAAGGAAGGGATATGCAGGACAAGAAGCAGAATGGTTTACATCAGTCTGAGCTATTATCTTGGGCTGTTACTCACTTCCCTCTCTGAGTTCTTTGGGGCCACCTCAGAGAAATCAGTGAGATGAATTGTCTGTTTCATCTGCTTTGGACAAACCCTCCCTAATTATAGCTCAGCTTTTCTGAAGACAATGTACGTATAAAAAGATTAACTCACAGAAAACAAAGCCATGATAAAAACAGCTATTACAAAGTGCTAGGAAACATAGCCATATGTGTGCCAAAAAGTGGCACACAGCCACTGGCTGTTCGGCGAAGTTTACTCGCACGTTTCTTCCTTGTAACTTGAGTTACAGAAGCGAGCGAAAGTGACACCCTGCAGCGCGCCGCTGCCTGCAACACGCGTGGGGTGCCAGAGAGGGCACCTGGCAGCACGGAGCGAGGGCACCGTACCCAGGGTGTTGGCAGCCGTGTGGGACAAGCGGACAGGAGTGCACAGGAAGCAGCAGCAGCAGAAGGCTACGGGGAGATAAGTACTACAGAGGGGTTTAATTTATTGCCTACCACCGTCTTCCAGGGGCTGGAACGAGTTTCCCACGAACAAGACTCTACTAGCAGAGCCCCACATCCAGGCCACTCGTCCTGGATGAATTGCAGGGCTGCATGGAACACCAAGATCATGCACTGTGGAGCTCACCCGGACGTACAAAGTATAAACTAGAGTTTTAAAACTTTCGTGTTCCTATGCAAGGATGTTTAGGTCGTGAGGTCAAGAGACTTCTGAGCTGTCACATAAAAGTTGCTAAGACAGCCTAGCACCCACAGACTGTGCTTGGCTTCTACCTCCCTTGGCAAGTTTCACAGCTGACACAACTTAAATTAGGGTGTTCTAGAATAAGACATGCCAGATCTCACATTAACGATATACTGTATTACCTACACATAAAAATATAGAATATGACAGACCACTGGGATGTTTCCAGCTCTTGAAATGACCTAGTTTCTGACTATTCATAAAAGCAGACAATAGCTATTTTAACCTGAAACTTTGATTTTTGTACTGCACCTAAATAATTAATCAAGGAACAATGATTATTATCTAAACATATTAATCTACAAAATTACATGCAGCTATATATATACAAGAGCAATATTATATTTTTGTCTCTGTCTTTCAAAAAAGTCCCCTCAATAAGACTGGAACAGGGGTTAAATAATGTTTTTGGTCAGTTTTCTATTTATAGCAAGGGCATCAGATTCCATGTGAATAAGAGAATCAAAATCCAACCATAAAGGAATTAATATCGATCTACTTACATACAAATTATACCCTTATATAGTATTTAAATAAAGTTTTGGGGAGATATCTATCCCCATGCAAGGCCTGATTTATATATGGGTGTGTATGGTAAAAATTATTTAACCTGCTATTAAGCGAATCTGATTTCTGGATATGCTAACTCTGCAGAACTTGTGTGCTCCAAAGGTTTAATGTCCGAATCTAATCCTGATTATTCCTAATCTTAAATCACAGAAAATCCTCTACTCCTCTCTGCAACACCTGATCTTGATTCCTGGATTACCTTATAAATACTTAATTGCTTATTAACATGAATCATCTCCTTTTTTAAATATATATTTTACATACATAAGACCTCAGCACTGCTCACTCCTAAGCATCACTCTCTCATGCTATTATGTCTCCTAGGTATTCCAGGTATACTGTAGAAGAAAAGAGCTGGACTCATCTAATTTTTGAACACTTTTCTTCTGCTCCAAATACAGCGCAAATGCACGGGGAGGCAACGTCAGAGATTTGAGAGGACTTGCACCCACTCAGCACGTACACCACAGTGCCAATCTTATCCACCCCTGTGCTTCTCTCTCTACAAGTAAATCTGTGCCTAGGACTGTTGCTGGGCATTGGAACTGAAGTGTCTGCACTGCTAAATTGTTAAAGGAGTCCCTGGAAAAGTCTTGCCCAGGCACACCTCTCCCAAGCAATTCCCAGTCATGGCTAAGGAACTGTCCACGGCCAGGAACCATTTTTCAATAGGGCATGCATATGGCCATCCTCATTTAGAAACAAGGGCCATTACTGGCTGTTGTGTCAGTTAACTAGTTTGTTAATTAATTCACTCATAAGCCAATTCCTTCATGGATTAAATGTGAGTTCATTTTATTTTGAAGAGCTGATGATGGCTCCTAGCAGATGTCCCGTACTAGGTACGGTAGAAGGAATGCCAAGCCTCCCACAAGATGTTACCTCCATGCAGGCATCATCTCTTTCATGGTATTCCCATGGAAGAATGATCTGTTTTTCTTGGTGAATCAATGGAGAAGAAAGAACAAATAGAAAATGCCATTGCACCACTGAACACTGTAGGCAGTTCTGCCTCCTCCCCCAGCTCAGAAAGAGTGAAAAAGTATGTCAGGGACAGTCAAAGTTATAAAACTGCTCCCATCTGAGGAGTTTCTAAACACCCAAAGACAGAGCTGGGGGTGAGGAGGAAAGCATAACAGATCTCTGTAAAGTCAGGAATAGCACAGAAAAGGTGCACACCAAGTGATTATGGAGAATCAGTGAAATTTCCAGGCAACATTTTCAATATGAACAAAAGGAAGGATTACTGCAGACAGCAAAAAGGAAACCAGAACTCATTGACACAGGACACTGTAGTAGCCCAAAATATAGATGAAGTTAGAAGAGCAGCTAGACAAGTTCCTGGGAAAAAAAAGTCCACCAAAGGCTGTTAAACACCAAGTCCTGGATACATCTTTGTCTCTAAAATGCCAGTAGACCAGGACAATATACCAAGCGTCACAGTATGTTTTACCTTCGCTTTAGCAAATTATGTTGATCATTGCTTGAGACTAGGATGTTGGGCTTTGCATTCAAATTACTAAAATCTTTCTTATTTTTGTCCAGTCTATAATATAATCATCCCAGTTAATTAATGGTCGTTAACTGGAGTTTAAGCATTAATGAAAACTCAAATTGGTCTTATCTAAAAACCCCTTTGGTTTAGATCTTTGGCCTATTTAAAGTGAAATAACTTTAAGGAAGAATGATAGCAACTCCTCAGATACTGGCCTGCCAGATATCCAAGATGTGCAATTGAACACTTGCTAGGGTTAGTTTTAAAAGAAAAAAAGTTTCCATGCCTGTTGTTAAACGGATATATTATCATTACTGTAGCTCAGAGCTGGATTAACTTTGGATATACAAAAATAGCTTCAGCAGCTGTGCAAGGTGAGTTTTCACTTTGGAGATTAGTGTCTCACAGGAAGAAGAGATACTCTAATGAAGTCTCTACTCACAACCACCTCTCAGGAATTAATGAAGTCAGGCTGACTAAGCTCATGATTCTCTTCATTAACAACACTGACAAAGGTTGACATTACATAGCTCTGGACCAATTTTCTGCTAAATGAGACCCTTAATAAGTGAATTATGGAAAAATGGGCATCAACATAGCAAGTTCTGGGTACACAAAGTCACACAAAGTTTACTTAATATCCTGACAGATCTTTAAGCTGAGCTGTGAGAAAAAAATTTGCCCTGTTTCTTTCCATCTGTTCATCATCTTTTTTTTTCATATTTTTCCTTCCTTTCTTCAAACTCTTGCAAAGTATATTTGTTTTTGAGCCTGACAAGAAAAACACCACGCTATGAAAAGCTATACATGTGAAAGGCGTGGATTTTAGCTTCTTAACCTCCTGAGAATTTGGCAAATGAGCTTGTGCGGATCTGTATTTCTTACATATTTTTGTCTCTCTAGGATATAAGTTTAAATTAATATTGCTGTCAGCACAACCATGGACTTAGTTAAAGGTCTACACCAGCTCTTGGTCAGCTAGGATTTATGGCCTCAATTTTCTTTTGAAAAAACACATTCAATTACTGATCCCTTAGCCCACAATGGAGCATCCTGGTATACGGTATTACCATGTATATTAGTAGAAGATGGAAAAAGTAATCTTGTTAAAGGGAAAAAGAGCATCTTAAATGTACTCCTGAGAAATTTTGATTTCCAAATATCCCACTAAACCTGTCCCTAAAATGCTGGAAGCTAGTCCTGCAGTGTATTCCATCCTTGAGCTCATTTACATATTAATACCTAAAATAATCATATTAGAAATGCATGTGTGTGCCAAATTATGTGTCCACTGGTGCTGAGGACAATGCAATTTACCATCAGTGAGGTGGAAATGCTGGCTGATTCAGAGATCAGTGCAAAACAGTGCAACTGGTGTCACTGCCTGAGAGGACAACTAACAGAGTTACAAGAGGGCAGCAAGATGAGCACTGTCTTGCAAATGTGTAGACTTCTGAGCATATTGCCTTGACACCTTAAAGGCCTTAAACTTTCAATTCCTTTGCATCTCCCTTGAGCACATGCTGTTTCCTCCTCCATTCATGGTCCATGAGGTATAAATCAGTAGCCGTCACTACAGGCTTGTGATGAGCTCAACAGCACAGCTGAATCCTCCCAAACACATGGTCAGGAAATAGTTTTGAATAGTTTTGAATAGTCTGAATAGTTTTTCATGTCCTTTTTTGTACCTCAAAGACCAAAGCAAGAAGCCTTCCAAGTTGTGCCTTGAGTGGTGCTATGAGTTTCTTGGAGGGGGATTGATGTAAGACACAATTCAGCTGAGGAAAAAATTCAGCTGAGTCTTATATACTTGGTATACAAGACATATTTGTCAACACTTTCCCACATAAGTCCAGCTAATTGATAGGTTTAAGCGCAGAGATAATAGCACGGGTTGATTTTTTTTTTTTCTTTTCTGGCTGATTTTTTTTAAAATTACTTTTCAGCCAGTTTCATTAATGGAAGTTTCACCGACCAACTGCACAAGCCTAGGCTCCGGTGTAATGCAGGGAAAGATGCAAGCAGAAAACTTGGGAGCTTTGATGGTGTGAATTTGAAAATGACCTTCCACACCAAATGAAAAAATTATCAGTAAATTTCACCGAATCTCCAACCTTCCCTTCTAAGTTCAAGAAAATTTTGAGGAGGGTTTTTTTATTTCTTTTTTATGAAGGGGAGCTGATGACCAGTTCCAAGAGTATGCAAAAATGTAATGCTGTAGAAAGGACAAGAAAGCAATTTCACAGTTATGAAACAGATTACTGGTCACCAATTCCTTTCCTGTTGACATTGACAATTTGGTAGTTGGAAAACCCAATTCCTGTAGTATTTTATGGATTGGTGAAACAGTTATTAGGCAACAGCAGAACAAAGAATTCTTTAACACTCTCTTTGAAGAAAAAATAATTGAAGTTCACTTTGATCAGTGTCATAAATGGAATGTTGTCTTTAGAGAGAAGGGCTAATGGCATTTTTTATTCCAAATCATCCTCTTCTCTGGAAGCTTGCTCTATCTCTGTCTTTCTTTGACAGAGAAAGTACAGTCCTCAGCCCTTCCTTACTCACTTCAGCCAGAGCTCTGAATTGTCCAAGAGTTCAGCTGTGGTGGTACTCTAAAGGTCAGGACATAATCTGCAATGTAGGTCACATTTGACACATGAAGTCAGCAGAACAATGGTACTTTGCTCCGTGAAAGTTTGCCTCTAACTACTTTTGTGTCTTTCATACACATGGTAAATGTTTATGTCCCAAGTTTCATTTACTTTGTGCTCTATTATGGTTTTGTTTGAGGTTCCAAAAGGATGGGAGAGTTGGTCTCCTGCTAGATCTCTCCTGGTTAGGTAAAATGTTTTGGACAAAAATTAATTTATTAGCAGCCTCTATGTAGTTTGCATATCACTTACGTAGGGATTTTTCAAAGAAAAATCTGGCCTGCCGGTTTTTCAAAGAACCGACTTAATTACTTAGTACCAGTGAAAGTTGGTAGAAGGAGTGTTCAACTTCATTTAGCACAAAATATAAGTAGGAAAGGGATAAAAGATTATTTAGTTTCTTCAAAGTATATTGAAGGACGGCTCTTCACTTGCCTTGCCGAGTCCTGGGGTAGTCATGTTGGAAGGTGGAGAGAATAACAGCATTGTTCAATGGACTCTCTCAAGAGAAGGGACAATGAGCTTTATACAAAATTTGGATAATGTCAAGAGTGCCTTGGAATGGGGGAGAAAAAAGAAACGAGAGAGCAGCTTCAGTTATAGGATTTTTATTTGCTCCCAGTCTACTTTCTTCTGTGTCAACAGGGATTCAGCAGGAGCATTCATGCAGGAGAGAGCAGGTGACAGGACAGCCAGCTCTGGGAGGGGGCAGTGCTGCCACATCTCCGACCGACATTCCACATACCGCTTCCCATTGAACTCAATTTGTGGTGATGAAGTCATTTGTTAGCAAGATGTCAGTTCCTGTCTCCAATCAGTCTATTTGTTAAAATCATTAAAACAAAACAAAACCACAACTTTATGATTCTTCCTGTACTGTTCCTTGCATTTATTAAAAGCTCTCAGCTGCCAGGCAATTCCATTATCCTTTTTTGAGTAGGATCTTTATATTTCTTCCGTAATGCCTGCAGAAAATATGACAACAGTTAGATTACTGGTATGCTGTAACTGCTGTTAACTCATTGATTTCTGATACCTTCTTATCAATCTTCATTCTTATTTTGAATTGCAAGCTCTTTACTGAAGATTTTTTTTTTCTCTCTATTTGCATGAATCCTTACACAAATATATGTCAGGTAAGAAAAAAGCAAGCAAGAAAAATAATTCACCCCACATAATCTAATTCACCTATTCTCTGCTTGCTCCACTCACTTTTTGAACTCTAGGTCCTTTTCAATAAACAAAAGTTGTATACTTGCGTGGCTACGGTTCAGCTTTCACAGACAGAGCCTGAAGGGTTAATGAGTGCAGGACGATGCAGGTTCAGTTGAAATTCCCTTCTGTTTTTAACAGACTTTTTTTTCTGACCATAGAGATAATGAAGGGGTAAATGCCTTATCTCCTCCTTTCCTCATTCTTGCTATTTACCCCCTCATAGTTGCTGACTGGTAATTTAAACAAAAGAAAATAAAAAAAGGGAATCCTTTTTACTTCAGACTTCCAGCTGTGTTAGCATATCTGTTTATTTACATGCTCTCAGGTCTGGCTAAGCACAATAGGATGGCTCTACAGAGCTGAATGAGGCTTGTCTCCCCTTATTAAGTGTCAGTTTATGGTTGAATGGCACAGGGATTTTTAAGGAGAATTAGTTATCTAAACCCAGAAACGGCTATAATGAAGGCTACAAGGAAATGTTCTCTGTGTATATGTATATCTATATGTATATCTAGATCCATATCTATGTCTATAGCTACATCATCTATATCTGTAATAAGGAGCTACAGAAAATTCCTTGTGGTAGTTTGGTTTCCATTTAATTTTCCTCTGAGGATTCCACTATTAACTTTTAAGTAACATATATAGCATGTCACCAAGCTGAAGCGTGTGAATCTCAGCATTTGTCACCTATACTAAGAAAATGGCAAGCTGACGGAGACAGTTGTCTAGGCTTTCTGACTCTTCCTCAGATTGGTAGTTATTTTTTTTAGAAAGGCAGTGAGAGTTGTGGTTAAGAAACTTTGTGGAAAATTCTTTTCTCTAAAGTCTTTCATTAAGAGATGTTTTCATTCTTGTGCTGTAGAAAGGGAAAGAGAGGAAATCTTATTCCCATCAGAGAAAGAATTTTTAGCAGGCAGATTAGATTCCCAAAATTCCATTGTACAATTTAGTCTTAATTTCTGTATCCTTAGAGTGAGGTTAACATTTTTGTAAGTACCAAAAATAACTCACTAGAAGTATGCTAAGTGACAAGTACCACTGATACATTGTGTAACACGTACAACTAGGAGAGCACTGATATTACCTGATTATAATCTTAGACCAGTAACTTAATAAATAGAAAAGAACTTCTTAAACCATCACAAAATTCTTCAGTCATTCAAAGACTACTGAATTACTGTCATTAAATACTCCAAATGAACACTTATTTGAGATGAATTTAGGGTAGTGAATTGACTTACTATTGGTAAGTAAATGTTTATGAGTCTATTATATTACACCTAATCTATAACTTTGGAATACCTTCCTTTTTTCAAAATGACATTTTACTTCAAAACTGGTTGAATATTTGCCCCAATTTCCTTGATGTAGGATATTTATTTCATGTAATTACAGTGGTGTTCATTCCTGTTCTAGCAAGACATTTTGTGTTTGATACATTTGTGTTTAGTGCATTGTAAATTTTACAATTATTTTAAATTTATATCGTATACTGTTAGGGGGATTTACCTCAAAGCAGATCATAATCTGATGTTACAATATCCCTACAGAGAACCTCAAATAGCTACTCTATGTTGACTTAGTAAATCAGTGGTGTAGAAGTTACAAAAAAATATGTAAACGTATGTACACACATTTTTTTTTAACTGAAAGGTGATGAAAGCTGTGGAAACTTGTGTTTATTTATCAGGTCAGATCTGTGATTCCCTTTGACTTAATGCAAAGCTGAACACTTCCTTAAATGTAAAATTCTACACATGACGTGCTCAGATGTTTTCTCGGAGAAGCTTTCAAAGTTGATGTTTTATTTACTCAGATCTCTATGATCTATAGTAAATCTTTAAAAGTTCAGTTGTTTCAGCTTTGTTAATGGCCTAATTAACCTCTATATTTGTATAATCGAATTCAATTTACTTAAATTTTTAAGGTTTTACTTTGTAAGAAGAATAATCTAATGAATAGGCTACTAAGCTGAAATTAAAGTGACAGCAGCTTGCTTTTCAACTCAGTCAAATAGCCATCAGCAATAACAAGAAAATAAATTATTTTAGTCTGTGTTGCCTATCTGTAAAATTTGGAGAACACTTCTATTTCTTTCGTGGTTGTCATAAGAAATAAAATTCATTAGTGGCTATGAGGCTTTCGGGTACTGGGATGAAAAACATATGAATGCACACACAGTAGTAAACTAAACAGTGACAGAAGATAGGTCTGAACACAGGAACTTACTCATCTGCATGAGCACTGAACCGATTAGGTTTTTTTCTCAGCAATGTAGGGCACAACTCACAAGTTAGAAAGAGGAGGCACCGTTTCCAGTTATGAGGTTGTACTTGGCCACAATTTGAAATTTAGAGAGTTTAATAATACAGACCTTGGCTACCCCAAGTCAATTGGCCAAGAGGAAGAGAAAGACATGGAGCTCGTTAGTCCTGAGATGCACTGTTTTCTCTGTGCTCATAGGACTTAGCTGCTGAGTACATTTCCTGGTGATAAAATCAGATCTGCATACCACAATACACGGTGCATTACTGTTTTATGTGAGCAGATTTGAGGAAGGAAACATTTCCCATTCCACAACAATCACTTTTTGGAAAGCTCTCTCGTCTGCACTTTGAAGATGCTCAGAAAACAAAGGACTTTCCAATTTTCTTGTATTTTTTAACAGAGAGACAAAGATGCCACATTGGTTGCCTCTGCTCCCAAAAATACATGTAAAAGATCTGTCTAAAACCATTGTCTCGATTCAGCAGGCGATTTATTTCTTAGTTGATCAGCTCCAATTTGCACAATGCACCTTAATTGCACTAACCACAACAAACTCTACTTGGAATTACCCAAGTACTAGACCAGCTGAGTTCATGTCCTAAGTTAAGAAGAACTAGAGATTTTTCGATTTCCTTAGTTTTAACATGGCCTTACCTGAGCAAGTTGTTCCACCCAAGTGAGCTGATGCAGCTCCATACAGCTCCAGCTGAACTGCAGACACAGGTTTCACACAGGTTAGCATTTTTTACCCTAACTACTGTGATCTCTTTTACATGGCTTGCCTTATTTCACAGATTACAGAATCAGAGAGTCACTGAGGAAGGAACCTCTGGAGATCATCCAGTCCTCCTCTGCTCCAAATAAGGTCACCTATAGCAGGGTGTTCAGAGCTGAGTCCAGTCAAAGTTTGATTATCTTTAAGGATGGAGATTCCACAACCTCCCCGGACAACCTATGTCAGCATTTGATCATCTTCAAAGTGTCTTTAAATGGAGAATTTCCAATATTTCCACTGGGGTTCATTGCCTCTTGTGTTTTCATTGAGCACCACTGAGAAGAACTTGGCTCTCTGTCTTCTCTCCTTCTCCCCATTAGGTATTTTTTATACTCACTGATCAGGTTCCCCCTGAGCCTTCTGGAGAAAAGGGATATTTTTGTTGGGTTTCTTCTTTATGTCTGTCACTTTTTGTAGAATTCGTCTCAAGTTTTCAACTCCTGTCCATCCTGGGATACACTCCTAGAATGGACTGTTCTTCAGACAAGATTGTTGCAAGCTATAAATCTGCCTTCAAGGGTCTTTCATTGCCCAGGAAAGCTAACTGAGGCAAGGAAATAAAATCTTTGTCCTAGTAAATCCTGTTTCAAAAGTAAAACTGAATCTTTAAATAAAGTCCTGCAGGTACAAAGGAATTTGGTAGAGACCAAGACTTTGGAAGAGGTATTTGCAGTGGTTTTTAGTTTTTTCTAGAAACAACCGATGTTTGAAGAGAAGCTGGAAAAGGCAACATCCTTAATTTCTATACATGGCAGGTTCTGAAGCAATGAAGGATATGAGTATGTTTGAAAGGGTAAGGAGGGCACTGCAAGCTCTAAACCAGGTCACATATTTTAAATATGCAGTTAGCCCAGATGAGTGTCACTTGGGAAAGGCATATGTTTCCAAAAAGTACTGGTCAGCTGTGACTATTTGCTGTGATGTTATAGTCCTGTATGCATATACAATAAGTTGAGCATGTCCAGCAAAGGGTCACGAAGGTGATTAAGGGATTGCAGCACCTACCATACAGAGAGAGGCTGACAGCTGAGATTGTTTAGCTTGGAGAAGGCTCTTCTCACTAGTATCCAGTGACAGGACAAGAAGCAACGAGCACAGATTGAAATATAACAAATGACATTTAAACACAAAAATTATTTTACTGTGAGGGTGGTTGAATGCTGACACAGGTTGCCCGGTGAGTTTCCAAAGTTTTCATTCTCGGAGATATCAAAACCTGACTGGACACAGTCCTCAGCACCCTGCAGTAAGTGACACTGCTTCGAGCAGAGAAGCTGAAATGGGTGATCTCCAGAGGTCACTTCCATACTCAACCATTCTGTGAACATGGTTGGGGACTTTTTGTTGAAGGAGCACTGAAGAACAGTTTTAAAGTATCCTAAAGACCTCTTCTCTCCACGCTACTCAGCTACACTGTCTTACTTGACAAGGAAACTGAGTAGCAGCTGCATCATCACAGAATGAAGTAAGAGATTTTTGACACACTCTCACCCAAGTCTTTGTCTCATCATGCCATTGTCACAGCTCAGAGTCTGCTATGTCCACAGCAGCCTTCAACACAGAAAGTCAGGGACTAAATCAGACATGACAGGTGGGGTTGTTTTCCCCTTCTTCCCACCCAACTCATTCTCATTCATCTGCACAGTGAACCACAACTTCTCTGGCTGAAAGAAACCCCACTCCCCTATAAAAAACATCTAGCTAAAAGAAAAGATACTTCAGCCATGCCCATTCCCCAGGCCAGTTCCCAGTGAAGGAAGGCACCATTTGTGCCAGAATCGGCTTGAGGCAGAATACTTTTTTTTTCAGTGGCACTTCCAGTTTACCGAATGGCTCCAATTTTGATGCATGAGAAGCTGTGCCTGTGAAAGAGACCAGACCTGGGAGAAAACCAAACATCTACCTCTGAGACAGGCATCGTGTCACACAGACTACCTCCTCTTCAGATCGTACTCTTGTTTGTGAAAACAGATTCTCTAGGTCTGAACTAAAAAGATGTTTGCGTCTTGAAAGAACCCAGCTACTTCCCATGTTGCATCTACCATGTAACTGATCCTTAATTTCAGAGGATTGTCAGTTTATAATCTTTTATTGGTGTGACCCTTGATTATGCAAGGCAAAAACCAGAACAAGTACAAACCGTGAGTACGCCAGCAAATATCTCCTGCTTTTCCCAAGAATGTCCTACCCACTACTTGCTTTGTATGTTGCCACTGAAGAGCATTCAGTTTTCATCTCTCTCATGAATGCATTATGCCTTTGCTTCTTTCCAGGCTTGTTTGTTAGCTTTTCCTCTTTCTTCTGAAGAAAACAAGCTTGATAGGTTTTGCTAATGATCGTGCCCTCTACACTAACTATAAAACACATATAATTAACGATGGAAGCAAAAGGTTAAGTAAACGAAAGGTCATGACAATTGAGGCTGATTTCATTAGACAGCATCGGTATGTTATTGTTCCCAATGCAGAAATCTAGGTTTAAAGATAATGCGTTCATTAAACTGGGCCACAGGAAATGATCATTCTTCCGTTTCTGTTAGGTCACCTGCAACTATTACTTTAATTAGAGTCACAAGAAGACACTGCTAACGAATAACCTGAAAATTATATATGAATGTGCTTTCATCAAAATGGCTCACAAACATTTTGATTCTTCCACATTTACTCATTGGGTAAAATTTCCCAGTATGAAAAATCAATCTTATGTGTAAGAGTGGAAAATTCTCCCCACTGATTTGTGTCACTTCCATTTTCATCTCTTGGTAATAAGAGAGGAACGGGACACTTGGGTCCATGTGCTTTGAAAAAATTAGAGAGCTAGGATTAGGAAGGGATACTTTATCACATGAAAACTTACTCATGGTACTTAAAGTAACACACAAAAATGCCAACTTTCAGCTCCCTACATTAAGGATGTATTGCTGAAGTACAGATAAACAGCTTGGGAAAAGGTCAATATTTAAAACTAGAAGGTGCATGCTTGGCTACTTAATTATATATTGGTCTATAGAAATTGTAGCACTGGAGGTCCAGTTCTTTGATACTTCCAGTGCCTGCAATGGAGTTTTTCTACCAGTGGATTTATCTAATATCACTAAGCCTAATAACTTCAGAGTCTCAGTCAGTTTATGCCAGTGTTCTGTTCCTGAGAGAGAAAAATGTCAGACACCTAGATGTTTTTAAAATATTTACAGTTCATCACTGAACTTTTCAGCTGCCGAGTGTCAGTCCTGCTTCCCCCATGTCCACCTGGCTCTGGCATGGAGTCCTCTCTTCAGTGCCTTCATTAACCAGCCAAATATTACTGCTACTCACATACTTGGTCCTTCAGTTATTGTCACATTTTTGACGCTCCAGTTTCTCTGCCCTCCTTCTCATCATCAGTATTTCTTCCTTGATTGCATGGAGAATCTTTGCCTCTGTCGCCATTCTGTAGCTAACCAATTTGTTCCCTTTATTTTGAGACTCAGACATGCCTTTGTTATTTATACTGCAGAATCTGTTGGAAAAAGTTGTGAGATTTTTCTGTTCCCACAGAAAGCTGATTCTCCACTTCCTAGCTCAGCTTTTACTTTGGCCGAGGAGCCCTTCTTTTTCTCCTTTCATTCTGTGATTTTTATTTCTGTCTGCTATCTGTCACTCTTTTTTTTTTGCATATCTACAAGAATAAATAAGCAAGATTTGCAAAGATCTCCCTTCAATGCTTCCTTCCCCACTCACATTTTAACTTGGACTCTGTCTGCCTAATTGAAATTTTCCAAATTTCTTCTGAGAGCAAGTACAATGGGACTTAAACTATACTGACTTTTAGTCAGAAAAAACCTCAAAATCTATTAAAAACCACGCTTCTACTTCCATTGCCTTTTTTATTTATTTATTTAAAAGGGTATGGGAAATATGAAGGAAGACTCTCCTGTAGCAGTCTCCATTTGAATCAGTGTCACTTTCAATCAGTTCACCCTTTAGCAATTGGTTTATTTCTGCAATTAACCTATGAGTGAATCCTGATTGACTCAAACTGAAGTGGCAGAGGTAAGCCAGGAGTGAAACAAAATCTTTTGAGACAATATTTTTGAGTAGTTTAAGCCTTGCTTATCAATTAATGTTTCATTCTTAAAAGTCACGAGTAACAATAAGAGTGACACTGCAAATGAAGGCTTGGACATTATTATTCTAGTTGCATATTATTCTAGTCCAGTGGAAATGCAGAGAAGCTCTTTCTAAATCACGTTAACTTCTCTGCTTGGTTTTTCAATATTCAGTAGAATAGAGAAATGCTGACCTAACTGACTGTAATTAGTTCTTGTGATTGGAGCAATGGTAGATGAAGAAACAAAGTAAATGTATAAGCCAACCCTGGCTTTCCACCCACAGATGCGTGAGGCAGGCACTTTCTCACTCTACGCCCCCAACTCCAAGTAATCATTTCCTTTCTTCACCACTGTACACTTTGAAAAATGTTCTGTAATTTTTTCTACCAGCTAACAATTCCATTTTTTGAGCCTGCAGTTCCCAAAGGAAACTAGTTCAAACTCCTTAAATCAAGCCGCTATAAGGAGCCGGACAGTTTCAGCTGATGAAAACCACATCCAGTGTAATGCAATAAAACCCACAGACCAGTCTCGGTTATAACATAAAATTTATTCCTAACGTTAAGCTAACATTTTCTTATGGTCATTACTCTTAAAGGCTACACATATTGATTTTAAAAGCATTAAATATTAATGGTTAACCAAGTATATGTCCCTGAATTCTTAAAACAGTATTTGAACATGACCGTCGTTATTTTGAAGTAATTGTTTAAATGTGAAGATCTTGTGCACTAATTCAGCGTCAACATAAATCCCTCATCCTGCCTCAGACTGTTTGCTGTTGCTGTTGATGAGCTTTATATGAAAAGCTCCATATTACTTCTCCTTTTTAAAAAGTGCTATAACCTCAATTCTGTTAATCATTCTGAAGAGGAACATGCTGAAACCTTTCTGTTTGAACTGATCCTGAATCCTGGCATCAGAAATAGAACAAACATTTAAAAACTTGGCCACAAACTACCACTTTGGGTAATCAGCTGGACACAAGGGGACCTGAGTCCTTATTTCCTCCCTACTAGCTTTTTTCTTTAATGGTGGCATAATGTAAAATACAGAAGAAATTCAGACCAGCAACCACTCAGAGTCTCATTTTTAGAGCTGGCTCTTAAAAAGGGGGCCCTCATAGCAGACATCCCCCTGCTCCCCCCCTTCTCCGCTTCCCCTCCTCCCACCAAAATCATTGTGGGGTCAAGGCCATGTCTCTACCAGTGAAAAAAACAGTCCAGGGCTCATTTTCTGCTACCCTGTTGCTCACTAGCCTGGCACATCTCACAACCATACAAGAGTTTTAACCAGTTGTTCCCGCAACCATGCCAATAGGCATGTGCACATTAGGGCTTGGGTTTCTTCTATGCTAGTTCCTCAACCACAGCCTGGCACCTATTGTTTTGGTGAAGCCTGGTTGGCACTAAACCACTTCATGGACCGTGCACAACCAGAGCTCTGGCATTTGCCCTGGCCCTGTTCATTTTGCTAATTCAGATGTGGCCAGGGAGTCTCCATACCCCTGAGAAAGAAAGCCAGCAGTGAGGGCACAGGATTTTCCATCCATGAAACAAAACATGATGGGGGGAACAGATAAACTGGGAAAAGTAGTCCCTTATACTTGGTTTGGCAGGAGCAAAATATTTGTCTTCTTCCTTGATGTAAAACCAATATCTATGTGACACATACACGGCATGCTCGTTCCCATTAATAGGAAAGCTCAAGCCAACGCTTTTTCCGGAGCTGCATGTGTGGCCTTGGCCTAAAAAGCAGAAAGCAGGATCTGCATTCGCTGGGGGGGTTCACAGCTTCCGTTTTGGTTTGGTCTTCCTGATGAACCCCTCTCTAGTTGATGTCGTGGTGAGTTTCTAGGTGGACACAGCTCAGTTTCTGCACCACTTTAAACAAGAAGCATAACATCAGCTTTCAAATTAGTGTATCCGAGCCCCTGAACAAGGACAGAAATGATTGAGCATTTGAAGAGGGCCAAATATCTACTGGCTTGGAATTAAGTGCAGTCTTGTAAAGGTGGTAAATACTGGCTTGGAAAAGGTGTGGATAAGGAAGAGTTAAGGCTTGGCTTGGCAGAGTACTCTGAGTGTGCCTTTGTAATAAGTTGACTTTGCTGCAACTAAATAAATGCCTAAAAAGCCATTTTTGATAAAATAATTTTCTCTGATTACCATATTGAATGTTTATGTGCTTAGATATCTGCCTAGGTTTGCAAATGGAACATTCTTGAGGATCTTACATTAAAATTTAAAGCTTCATAAAATGCTGCATAATTTTCACAAGGCCACAAAATAAAGCAGAACAGCTTATTTCGGCACAGCTTTTTCAAACAAACTTCTAAAGAAATCACTTCCTTTATTTGGCCCCACTGGCAAATGCAAATAAAATAGGATGAAGACACATGGAAAATAGGAAACTCCACGGTTACTAACATTTTCATCGGGTCATTAAAAAACTAAAACAAACCCAAAGGCAAAGAAGGAGACCAAAAGGAGGACAGAGATAGTTCTATAACTGCACACAGCCACTGACAGCTAAGAAACACTTTGGACCACGAGCATTTCTAGGGGAAAGAAAACAAGACCCTCACCAGGACCCTTCTACAGCACATTTCATATTAGTTTTGCTGACATCATGCAGGGAACATTTAGCTTTAAAACTGCAGTAATTTCTTTTGGTAGAGTTTTATAGTAGACTTGATGTGGTTTTAAAAAAACAAATCTGTTAGTCAAATAGGAAAAAAGACAAATGCAAGACCAGAATGAGAAAAAAAGAAAAGATTAAGAGGAAGAGTCTTCTGAGGTCAGAGCTCAAGGGGCAAAAAGCTACATCTGGAAGCTGGGAAGCAGAGGCAGAGACTCGCTGCCAAGAGCATCTCAGTCATATCAGGGTGTCTATTTGCCAGCATAGCTTAGTCCACAATACGTGAAGATGAGTTAATGAAGATTAGTGTTACTGTTGGCTGGGAGAGCAATCATACATATCTTCAGGAAGCAGCAGCATCTCTCCATTCAGTTGTGAGGGGCAAGGACAAGGAGGCTGATTAGAAAACCATGAGGAAAGCATGGGAAGTTAGTGGGCGAATAGGATAGGCTAAAAGAAGGAAGAGGAAAAAGGTCTGTGAATGCAGTGGAGAAGGAAAAAAAACTATTTAGAAGCATGTCTGCAAAATGTGGATTGGGATGGCAGGCCACTTTAACAGGTCACCTTAGGAAGAAATGCCATGGCTCGTGAAAATGCCTAGGACTGTTTAATATGCATAGGAAGAAACAAATTTTTCAGTAAGTTCTCAGGGGAAACCCTATGAACAAGACCAGTGGGAAAAAGCTGAAAAAAAGAAAGTAGTAGGAAAAAAAAAAGTGCAGTGTTTTCACAGCCTGTTTGGAGTTCAGTGATTTATTGAAGGAGTTCAATTCTGCTTATGTTCCATATATAATTTGTTTTATACAAACTCGCTATAAAATTAGGTTACATCATATTCTGAGGGCACAGCAAGAGAAAGCAGGTGGGGAAGTTTCTTTGTCTGCAAAAATAAATGCCTCAGCTGAAATAGCAGGCACCAGGAAGGAACTCTTCCCCATCTGTTAGAAATAAATAAAGATTAACTGAAAAACCAAGTTCTGACCATGATTTGGTTTTGTTTGTTTGTTTTTCAGAAAAGATCATGCAGTCTCAAACTGTTAGCCAAATACAGCTGAAGTTGTGCTAAGGTAATACAGCTCTATGCTGGGCTAGATTTATATATACACATACAGAGTGTGCACCAAATTTTAGGTAAGAGAGTCAAATATTAGGATTCTAGATAAATGCGGGTACTTAAATCTCATCTGTGAAACATGAAGCAGCTTTCTATGGCTATGCCTAGATAAGTCTAAGTGAAACAGTGTCATTTGGTCTTTGGAAGGCTCCCTCCTGAGCCTTGGAAATATCTCTGTTCAACACAAAACCTTTCTGAGCTAAGTAAGGCACAGTATTTGAAGTCTTGAAAGGTTCCACAGCTGCTTTAATCACAGGCTAAGATCACATAGCAAAATTCTGTGTAAAGCTTTTTCTGTTAAAAGGAAGTTATAAAGCTGTGTATGGTAAGTATTTTAGTGCTGACTTTGTGCTTACTTGCACCAAAAAGTGCTAATAAATTCTTGAAAGCCTTATTGTACCCTCAAAAATTAAAGGAAAGCCCAAGAATGGGAACTTCAAGGCAAGCATACTAATGCCTAATGATAGAAAATACATGTGAGCTGGGCTCACTACAGACTGCATTTTTATCTTGTTCTCTTAAGGAAATGGAATTGCATTTGCTATCCATCTCTTTGTTCTCAGGCAAATTTTGAACCCTTTTCACAGTTTCAGCCAAATTCAATATAAAGGACCCAAAAATACTACGGGTCATGATGAAAACCAGCAGTCAGGAAAATGAGACTGCTAATCAGTGTCTTCTCCAGATGGAAGATGGTGTGACTTCACCAGTTACCCACTGTTTGACTCACCAGTCGGCTAATCCTCAGCGCATGTGCCTGGTGAGGAACCACACCGCTGAGAACCATCTCCATTTTGCTAGTGCATGTGGACAGTGGTGACTACTGGAGCCTACGTAGAGTGGATTGGTAGGAAAAGGATGTGGAACATTGGTCCACAGGTAGCCAAACTTTGTTAACCCTGCTACTTTTAGAAAAACGAACAATATATCCTTGGGTAAAGTTTATGCTGGCTGTATGACAGCATGTAAACTACCATTGGGGTATTCCGTGGATGAGTCAGGACAAGCTAGAAAAACAAAACTCCGGGATTAATAAAGTCTCACATGCCAGTAAAGGAAACCAATCATGGTGCAAGACCACTGGGAACCAACAAGTTCTGGACAAGCCAGTTGTACAGCTGGAATCCTGCCTGCTTTGTGGATGTGGACTGCACACCAGGAGACCCACCAACTGGAGGTCGTGCCTGCAGCTGGTTAAGGTGCTGTTAAGATGTGCAAGACCGTCCACACAGGAGCAATCCCCCACCCGCCAGCGGCAGGTTTGGGGGTGAGCAGCAGCGCAAGAGGATACCGCAGCTGGGGAGTCCAGTCCTCGGGGCGGCGGAGCCGGACGCAACCACAGGTGCCAAATGGCATCCATGACGTGCAGCCAAGGAAGTGTCTGAGGGAGGAGGCTGTTGGCTGGATGTGGTGAGCGGGGCCCTCCGGGCTGGCCCCGAGAGGAAGAGGCCCTCGGCAAGTGTCGGCTCCGGCGGGGCTGTCGGGAGGCTC
>VZTA01023994.1:0-40989 GCA_013398855.1 Mohoua ochrocephala | reverse complement strand
GACACCGTGTAGAAAAACACGACGGGCATCCTGTTCGGTCCAACATCGGCGGGACGGCGCCGAGCAGCCAAGCCCGGGCAGCGGAGGAGAGGGGGCAGGGGCGCCCCGGCGCCGTCCCTGCCCCTCCTGCCTGCCCGTCGGCGAGGAGCGCTGGCTGTGCTTTGAAATGGGAAGTGGTGGCAGCACCCCGAGCTCTGCTTCCAAGTGTAAAACACGCGTTTTGTTTCAAATGCACACGGCTTCGTCGTTTGTTTGGATTTTTGTGGTTTGTTGTTTTTTTCCCCCTGTTTTCTTTTGGGTTTGAGTTTTTTCTNTTTTTTTTTTTTTTTTTTTTTGAGGTGGGAGTCTTTTTTGAGAGGGCGAGTAGTGGAGGGTTTTTTTTTTGGGGGGGGGAGGAGTTGTGAGGTTTTTGTCTTGTTTAGGTTTTGTTTAGGGGAATAGTAGAAACCGAAGTTAGGACTTTAAAAGTTTTAGGAAGGTGACAAATGGGAAATCCAACACCACTGGTTTTGGTTACATAGTTTCAAGCGAGCTCTTGCTGTGCATGTAAGAAGACAATGATTCCAGCTTCCTATAATTGTCTTCACCAAAATTAGCATCTCTGTAGCGAAATGTAAGGGTAGAAATAGATTTTTTTTAAAAAATATGCAAACCATTGCCATTAAACTATTTTTTTCCACGAACTGGTTTGTTCCGTAGGGTTTTTTCCCCTCTTCCCTTCTTTCAGAATGAATTTTGGAAGGGTGTTGGTTGGGGTTGGGGTTCCTTTTTTTTTTTTTTAATTTTTTTTTCCTTTTTCCCGGAGAGTTCCCAGCTGGCAACAGCTCTCTACCTTCCACAAAACTTGAAAGGCTGATGTCCCTTGCAGGAAATGAATGAGTCGATAACATCTGACACCAGTGACCAGTCCAGTGACCCCAACCTTAATTCCACTAATACTGGAGGCCTGAAAATCTCAGTAAAGACACATTGCAAATCCCACCCCCCCTTCATTTCACAAAATCTGCACTTATTTTGCAACATAAGAAAAAACTTTGCAACCAATATATTTACATTCATTTATTTACGTGGTTTTGTAACTTTTCATTTATTCATCGAAGGACATATTATACTGAATTTTCTTTTCACTGAAATTTGCTAACGACGTTTTGTCCATTTAATGAACTCAATCAACTCGTTTGTGCCTGTTTAACCAATATTCTAGCCTCTAAGGAATTTTTTTATACCAAATGTCGGTAAAATAAATCAATCTTTAAAAATAAAGACTTTAAAAACTTTATTAAACGGGTATTTTCGGTCCTTTCGAGGGGAGGGGCAGAGAGAGCTTGAATTTTATAAATGTGCCATTCTGCCACAAGAAATGTAGTCTTGGGCACTTCTAGTAAGAGGTGTAAGGATTGTTTTCTTCCGGTACCTTAATTTCTTGTTCATAACTGAGGTTTCACGTGTATTAAAATCTCGTACATTTATTATATATTAGATATCGTCCGGGTCATAAGATCCAAGCATATAAAATTACTGGAGATTTAATATTGTAAAATAATCGCTATTGTAAGGGGGGAAGGGAGGTTCTGAGCCAAAAGCCAGTGGTATGTTGCACGAATGCGTAAGGCAGGTCAGTGTAGGAAGTCGACCTCACTGTTGAAATAACCTATAGGAAATTTACGGTTGAAGACTGCAAAGGAATTTCAGGATTTAAAGCTTCTGCTCCACTTGCCAGGGTGCTTGTATTTGTACACTCTTGCCCACCCTCGCTTCTTTCTTGCAAACGATCACACGGAGCCTCCACCTTGGTGTTTCACACAGAAATGAGGCGCTAGCGGGGGAATTGACGCTTTCCTGAAAGGCAACAAAAGGAGTAAACAGGCCCATGGGGGCAAAGGCGTTCCCCTTAATTGGGCAGACTGATCGACGCCACTTCCCAAACAACAGCAAGTGCTTTGCAAATGCATAAGCCCCTTGCATTCAGGTTCTGCACGGATCAGTTTGTTGCCTTGGCTTTTGTTTGTGTGTCCTTGGGATAAGAGAGGATGCTGGGGGGAGGGGGAGGGGGGTTAATAAGAAAGTCAGAGTCCAAGATTTAACAAGGTATGGGCAAATCATAAAGGTGATTTTTTTATATATATATAATACTGGATGGAAAGCGAGGTTAATGCGAGTAGACGGTGATGAGGACAGAATACTTTCATCTGTATCTTTACACTAAAGGAGATGGACAGATGGAAAATAAAACTAATTCTCCCCTAATTGTTTTTTGTTTTTCACCTTTATAAAATACTATTTTAAAAGCGTTCGGCCGGGCGTACAGCAACGGGAAAGGCTGGAGGGCAGGGCCATAGCTGTGTACCTGTGAACGCGGAAGGGGAGTGCCTTTGCAAAGGGGCTGTTACCAAGCCCGTTACACATCACACATTTCTTTTTCCGAATTGGATCCCCCCTCCCGCTGGCAGTGAAGACTTAAAACAGCAGTCCCCGGTCAGCGTTATTTCTCCCCTCTTTGTCCTCTTCCCCCGAGGCTTTTTTTTTTTTTTTCCGCCCTCTTCTCCAGTAAATCCCTCTCTCTGTCAGTCCTCTCCCAACTGCTGATTGAGGTTCACTCCAATTCTCGGCTTGAAAACTGGGCTCTTATTTAGGAAGTCATTAATCACATCCCCTCCCCCGGAAAGAGATGGCGGAGAAACCTGTGAAGTACAATTCCTCGCCCCATCCCCCCTCCAGAAATGTTGTGAAACGCTAGATCTCCGCACATTCTGGGGCATATTAAGGTGATATCGCGTTTCCGGCGCGCTTTTAATTTGAATGCGAAATTAGTAACGATCCAGTTGTGCCTCTGCCCGCGTTGTGCGCAGAGGGTGCCACAGATGCCTGCGGGCGCTCCCCGCGCGTGTCCGCGCACACGTGTGTCCCTCGTCCGCGAGCATCCCGCCTCGGTGAGCGCGTACGCGGAGCCCGCCCGCGGTGGGCACGGATACCCCCAAAATCTCCTCCGCCCGGCTGCCCTTGCGCGCAGCTGTTGTTCAGTGGGCTGTATCTAGAAACACACGGATCTTCCTACGGATTTGTGCATGCACGGGAGGGCAGAAACCCCAGAATAATACGTCATCTTGATTTCCCGTAAAGAAGCGTGCAGATTAGCTGTCCGAAAAGGAAGGGGGGGGGGGGGGGAAGAAAAAAAAAAAGCGCCGTGTTGGAAATTTCTTGTTCATTCATAAATTATTTTGGTGTGTCAGGCTACTTGAAATGGCGATTGGCTGCTCCTGCCTCCTGCCAACCCCTTAAGGATCCGATGCGAAATTAGTAGCAAGAAAGCATGTAATTGACCGAGTCACGTGTGCGCAGGGGGCCAGAAACGGAGCGAGAGAGACGGGGAAAAATCAAAAGAGGGAAAGCACATTAGACCATGCGAGCTAAATTTGCGATCGTTCAAAATCAGGATGTTAGATTAATGCAGAAGACCACTTCGATCCACAGGGAAAGTTTTCATCTCACGAGTTTGGAGCAGAGGGCCCGTGGGGCAACATGGCCGAAGGTTAATTTTCTTTTTCTATTGTTTTACTATGATTTTCGCTCGCTCGCTCGCTCGCTCTCTCCCCCTCTCCTCCCTCCCCCCACCCCTTTTTAACCCAACTATGCATTACCCTTTTTTAGCAGCGCAAGGGGGCTTTCTCCAAACCCATTGTTACCCAGCTCAGAAACTGTTCCGTACCGCCCACACCGATTCACAACTTGAAAAGCTTTCAGGGGGCTATTGTTTGAATTGTTCCTGTTTGATTAAGCACAGTTGCAGTGGTGGGATGAGAAAACGGCCGTACACCTGTCCCAACTTTAATCGAAAGTTTATTCCAAGGAGGGATGGATACACTTTGGAAAATAGTGGTTTCGGCGCTGCATGTGCAATAACCAGTTGTGCAATCTACCCAATTTTGCTTATTCTCTCTCCTCCACCCCTCCTCGGCCGGCCTCCCCCCTCGCCCCCCCGGTCCTGCGCCTTGCGAGGAGAGACTAATTGGGCTGAGAATTTCTGTTGAGAAATGGGATCGGTCTTAAACCAGCAATATTCAAGTAAAGTATCGCGTTCCGTGCTGTAATGTGGCTGAAAGATGGAGTTAAATGGAAAAATACACGTATGTACAGAAACGTGGGCTGCCCTGGGCTCAGAGAGAGGGAGAGCCTCCGTGCGCAGTGTTTCCTCTCTGTAACCTCCGGTGATTTTATTTTTTTACGTATTTTGGGGAGAAGGTTGTTTATTTTAGTTTTTAGGAAAAATACGCACTTTTCGCCGTTTGCTTTTTGATTTTGTTTTGTTCACCCCCTTTTTCTCCCCCCCGTTCCGTTCGTAGTAACTCCTTTATACAGCGGCAAAAGGATGTTACCAGAATTTAACTCTTTGCTTTGCATCTTGTCCCTCTCTTCCTTCTTTTTCTCCCCCCTTCCCCCCCACACCCCCCGCCTTTCCCTCTTCCTCAGCAGGGGCGAGTAAAGGTGGAGACGAACCCGGGAAGTTGCCGGAGCAGGAAGAAGAGGAGGAATCCCAGGTTTTGCACGGAACCGGCCATTGCAAATGGTTCAATGTGAGAATGGGATTCGGGTTCATCTCCATGAGCAACCGAGAGGGAAGCCCCTTGGAGTCTCCAGTTGATGTCTTTGTACACCAAGTAAGACCCGTTTTTGTCTTCCATCCCAGCCTGCCACATTTGGTTGAGCTCAGTGGGACTCCGGTTTTATGTGAAGAGAAGTAACCTATTTTTTCTAGGTATTTAAGTACATCTGTAGTTAAAGAGTTGCCTTAGGTAGTGGTTTTGTTGGCAGTGTACAATTTGAGTAAATAAGGTCGTTAGACTGTGCTTAGTCTCTGTGGCTGGTGATTTGTGCAAGGGGATAATGTTTCTTCGTATCTTCCTCCTTGGTTAGAAAAGTCTCCTGTGGTTTTTATTTATTTTCAAATGTCACACTTTTTAACAAGGTTTATCATTTGTCACCAGACTGATCAAGAGCAGATATGCCTTTCCTTGGAAACTGTTTAAAATTAAGCTGGGAAAAGGATAAATAAATGTCGGGTTTCATTCAGATAACATTTGAGTACAGTTTTAAACGGTTTACTTGTAAACCTCGAATTACTTTTTAAAAGCTCATCTGAGATTAGTTAGTGAAATTAAGACATAATTATAGTGTTATTTTGCAGTAATTCAGACCTGAGAGTGTCCCTGTGGTGATAGTCTGAAGCATGTATGTGGTTTGGTTGGTTGATTTTTAATTATTCCTTTCTGGGGAGAAAAAAAAAAAAGTAATGATTAAGTATTCAGACCAAAAGCAATATCTCTGTAAGGCTGGTGGGGGGACAAGAGGTGTATGGTCCACGGTTTTATTTTTAAGCACAGCAGCATGGATGGTTTCACGTTTTGAACGTGGAAACTGGTATGAATGCCTTCGTGCAAAAGAGTTTCAGATGCAAAATAGGTACAAAATGATAAGGGGACTTTTTTCGAGATCTGTGCTGTGGTTTTTGAAGAATGAGCATGTGTAGACCTTCCCTGGTCCTTCTGTAAGTCTCCAGTTGCAACAATGCTATTTTGAATTTCACCCATCTTCTCTGTGGTCAGAGAAGAGAAGAGAGGAATCAGGTAAAGAGACCATTTTGGGGTTGGCTAGGGCCATGTTAGGGAGGCTAAAGGCATCTTTTCACATGGTTGTCCATTTTCTATGACGTTTGCAATGACGGTGGAGGGGGTGTTCCATGATTATACAGTGACTCCCTTTTAATGTTGCATTTGCTGGCCCGGCTTTATCCTGCAGTGACTTTTCGTCAGGCTTTTCTAAAACATACACCTTTGATTAGGTTAGTAAAAAGGTGGCTGAAACTTCTGAAGAATCTGCAGCTGTGGCCTGTTGCCTTGCAGTACGTGGTGGGGTGGATTTCTGGTCTTGCTGCCTTACATGTGCCCTTGCACCTAAGGGGCTGCACTTCAGTATAGCTGCTTGCATTTGGAATTATGTACAAAGCGTAGAATCCAATAGTGAACTCACTAAATTCCTACACTTCCTGCTTTGTACTGGCATATAAGCTGCCCCCTCTTTGCTGCTGCTTTTTCTCTTTAGAACTGAATGAATGAAACACTTATCAAAGAAGGAGCAGTCTTCCTCCTTTTCCCCCTTTTCTTTCTTTCTTTGTATCTTTTTAAGTCATGAAGTTGCTCTTTACAGTTTTGTACATTTTCTTTAAAGATAAAACCTCCCTTTTCTTAATGTAATTTTGTGTTAATGTATGTCATTTTTTTGCTTCTTGAATAGTAGAAGACAAATATTTGAAACATAGCAATGCTGTTAATAAAAAACACATTTGGAAACAAAGATATTCTTAGAGCTGTGGAAATAGAGAAGTATTGAACTGTGTGATAACCTGATACATTTAAGTAATACTAGAAAAGGTTTTCGGTTTCATAATGGAAAGTAGTCATAGAAAATAATAAAGTAGTAGTAAATTTGGAAGTCTCTAGTGAGTTGTGTCCCCTAAAGGAGGGGAAGAGAAGGAAATGTTAGACAAGTTTGTTTATTACAGTTTAATAATCTACGACTTATCCATACCCTTGGGTTTCTAAGACATATCACAGTGTAATGCAGTGAAAAATACCATGTTTCGTTTAATGTTAACCGTGTGCCTCAGTCATTTTGAGTTTACTTAGAGATACGTCTTACTGAGTGAAGTTATTATTAGTATTCTGCAATGAATTGCTCTTACAGCAAAGAAAATGTTCCTCATCATTTTCTTTCTGATGAAGTCTAAGGGGTATATATATGAACTTCATGGTGACATGAATCTTCTTTCCATCAGTTTTCTGTGTAACGTAATGGGGAGAACTACTATCTATTGTGTTTCAGAGTACGTTTTAGATAATTGATATTGCCACATAGAATGCTTTGTGTTAGCTAACTAGCTGACCAGTTCTAGCAGTAGCAGCCAGAGCATAAAAATGTCTTTAAATCTGTCATGTTATTTAACAGTGCTGCTTGTACAACAGAGTCTGTTGCCTGCACAGTGATTGGACCCTATTCATATTAGTTTCATTCATTTGAGAAATTTTGTCATATGTAGGGTCCTTTTCAAGGCAAAGATGTTAGTTTATGAATCTGTTGAAACAAAATACTGCTGTTCAAAACTGCTTTGAAAACACTTCATCATTTAAGTGTGTGCAGATAGTGCTGCGTGCATTCGTTCACTCATTCTGCAGTGTTTGTAGCTACTGGTATAATTTTATAGAATTAGGCAGTCTGAGCAGGGGAGAGAAGCTTCTAGTTTACTTAGTCAAAGTCCTGTCAAAGCTAGCTTGAGCCTTGCAACAGTACTTTTACTTTCTTATCTTACCTTTTTTTGGTGAGGTTATGCCCAATTTATGAGATCTTGCTATGAGCAAAAACTTACTGCATGTCAAGTCAAAATTCCTGTAATAGTTTAAGCTCATTATACTTAGACTTTTGAGCTTGCAGTAAATAATTTTGCTTTCTTCTTGGAGTTCCTTCTTAGCTGTATGTGGATTATAGTCACATTTTTCTAAAGCGGGTGCTTTGCTAATTGTATATATTGATATATTTTTAGAGGACCATGCTTTTGTTTGGACTTCTCTTCCCCTTCACCCAATGAAAGTCCTGTTCGCAAAACAGCTGCAGTATTGAGTTTTTAACCCTGCCTTTTAAGTCCCTCCTTTGGTGTTAATCATTTTGATTGATCTTCTCTGAACTACCTTCAGACTGTTGTTACCCTTCTGGTAATGAGGTACCTAGAGCTGGATGCATTATTTAAGGTAGAAACACGTCAGCCATTATATATGTGCATCTGTGTGTCTACAGTGTTATTTGGTACACTTACTCATGCTCACACTCTTTTCCTTTTTAGCTCTATTCCGATACAGCTTCTATCTTTAAGTCATGTGTTTGAGTCATTCAGGGTCATATCAAAATTATGAGTCCTAAAAACTATTCGATTTTTTGAACGGAAGCCATGCTCAATGCAGCAATGTGCCGAGTCCACTCTGTTTATTTTGAATAAAAATGGAAGAGTAGCAATGATAGTCCTTTGTAGCATTTTTAAATCCAAGGAATGTGCACCTTACTGAATTTAGCTCAATTTTGTCATATGTATTCATAATAGGTTACCATGGAATGAATAAAACAGCTTGTTTCTCTTTTGTGATGTGAATTCTGGACCTAGTTATGTGTGAGTGACTCTTATTAAATTTTAGAAAAAGATCTATTTGTCTAAGGGTAAAGCAGACTGGAGAGGTGAAGAGAGGGAAACCTTTTGTGGTGCACATGAAAAAAGGTCTTCAATGTAAAGAACTAGGAAGAGCTGAAGTTCTCATAGAATCAGAAAAGGATCATGTTTGTTAAAATTTTTTTGCACATTCAAAATTGTACCCAAGTTAAATATGTACTACTTTTTTTTGGATGCTGGAAGTAAGGCAAAAGTGCTGCATATTCTTTTTTGCACACACTTTGCGCAGACTAAGTTAGAAACAAGTCTCTTTTTCTTTCCTTAGCGTGAAGCCCAGATGTTCAAGATGATAATGAACTGTAGGGTGCTGAATGTAAACAGATGCAATTAAATATGTTTTTGAGAGTATCAAGAGTTATAAATTTATGTCTGTTTCTCAGTAATGTGGTTTTTCAGGATGAGATCGATGGTTCAGTTTAGATGGAGTTTGTTGGGACCTGGCTCTGTAGTCCAAAATTCTTACCACAGTAAGGGATTGATACAGGCTTTCTGAACTGGGACCTTAAACACGATCCTTCTTTGGGATCCTCTTTTATGAGATGGGGAGAGGAAGGAAGGGAGGAGCAGCATGTAGGAGCTGGTGTATTTTGTTTTCTCATTAAAAGGAACATAGTTGGCTTGAAATTTTTCACTTTCATCTGAACTTTCTTACTGTTGCTACAAGTTGCTGTTACTATAAAATTCGATAAAAATGGAAAACACTCCTTCTTCTTTCATTGAGTCCTTCTGCACTGCACTGTCATTTGTGTATTATAAATATTGCTCTTACTGTTTCAAGTACCTATAACAAAAGAAGGAGGAAAAATTACTGAGACTATTTTGACTGTAAACAGAAGAATAAATGGAAAATGAGACACATAAGCAGCATCTGATCAGTCTTTTCCCTTAATGTGACCAACTGTCCTTTTCAATGATGAATCAGATGCCTGTTCTTTGAATTCCTAGTTTTTAGGCACATTTGAACTACTTTTTCCAGGACAGAGTATGGCATGGCATTATACATTCAATGCTGACTTTCTTATATTGTGAGCACCGGTGATCCCGTGCGTTTTCAAGGATGCATTCATTCTTTCACCTACCATACCTTTTTCATTTTTGTTTTATTGGGAGCCTTTAAAAACTATTTAATTGCTCAGGATAACTGGAAGTCCTGGGGCAAGCAAGTGGGATCAGTATTTCATTGCTCCTTGTGTTTAATATGACATAGAAATGCCTGCTTGGACTATAGAAGTCTCCATGCAGAGTATGCTATTACAGACTTGTCATCTCTGACTTCTGCTGGGGACCAGGCAAGCCCAGTCCTAATCAAAACAAAAGTGGCTAGCAGGATTTCGGGAGGGAGGCTGAGGAAGGAAGCGAACGGGGAGTAAACGTGTGTCTGCAATGAGCATGTGTACGGGAGATCCGGCAGGGCTCAGACGCGGGTGGCAAAGCCTGCTCAGCAGCCTCGGCGCGTGTAGCATCCGTAACGGGACGGAGCTGCTGGAGACCCGGAGCCAAGCTTTGGCACGTGCCAGCTGTGCTGCAGCATGCAGAGAAATGATGGGGACCGCTGGTTTGTGGTGTGGAGCGCTACAGCATTGGGATTATTTTTTTTATTATTATTTATTCTGGCTACTAATTAGTGTATAAGTTAGTATAGTGTATGGATACATAGATGGCAAAATACTTCACTGACAGCTTGATGGTTTTGGATGGTTTTCTGAAGAAACTTGTAATTTGGTTATTTGAGTTATGGAGCCGCCATCTTCTGAACCTTCCAGATTTCATCTATTTACGTCTAACCCAAACACTGTAGTAAATTTTTATTGGCAAACCTATGTAGTGTTTAGGTGAATGCCAACACTGTTAAACCTAAGTGGTGTCGAATCAGATCAGATTTTGCTGAAGAGTTTTAAACCTTGCATGTCAACAAGCAGAAATCACAAGTGGCCCAAAGGCAGAGGGCTACAGTGGGACAACTTTGTCCTAAGAGGCATTTCGCTCTTTGGCAGAGCAGTAAGTGCACCCTTTCCCCAGAGCATGCTATCCTCCTTTTCTCCAAGACTGAGGAAGTTGTGCACAGGGGTTGGGATACTGGAAGGAAGAGGATATTTTGTCTGGGGCACAAACATAAGATATCAAAGCAGATACATGAACTGAAGCTAAAAGGAAATGAATTGTCAAATTGGGAAAAATGTTGTTATTGTTGCTTGTTCTGGTTTGCAACTACATCATTGAGGTAGTAGGTATATTTAGAGCCATCCAGAGTTTTGTTTCATGCTCTTTGCAAAATATACTCCCATGTAAATACTGTTTAATTCATCTTCCTTAAGTGACCCATTGCAGTGAAGGCCGGCCGTATTTCCCTACTAATCATCAACAGAAGCAAAATTAGGCCCACCAGTTTCTACAAAGGTGTATACAAGTGACTGTAGAGATGTCATTTAAGAAAGATTCTAGGAACTAGAGACTAGAGGTTAAAGACCATTTATGATGTTTGTTAAAAGCAACATAAATAAAGGAGGACATAC
Organism: Mohoua ochrocephala; assembly: GCA_013398855.1. Classification (NCBI taxonomy): domain Eukaryota; kingdom Metazoa; phylum Chordata; class Aves; order Passeriformes; family Acanthizidae; genus Mohoua; species Mohoua ochrocephala. The sequence goes on along the minus strand of VZTA01023994.1, from coordinate 30,210 downwards.
TGTTTACATTTTTAATTCCCTGTATATAGGGGTGCTATTTTTCACCTTTTTTAAAATTAGCTGCAAGTAACCAGGACTGTTAGAGAGGTATTATGTGATGTGTGGCTCTTTTTAAAGGACAGTTCTTTGGGAAAGATTTGGACTGACTTTTGCCTGATGGATATCACCGGCGAAAGCAGTAAATCCTTAAATTGCTTTTACGTCATCAGAGTATCACTAAACACCTCTGCATGGAAGGTGGGGAAGTGCTTCTGATTGCTTAAGCCTATTTGGTTGGAGAAACTGGTGTCCAGGCTTTTCCTTAGATAAGTCTGGCTGGTTCTGACTTAAAATGGAGGAGGGGTTAACTGCTTGGGAGATGGCTAAAGGGAATTCCAGATCCTCACTCCAGAGATGGCTTGGCTGCTTGTGGAGCAGCTGTGGACCTTGCTGCAAGCTTCACAGTCTGCTGTATTATGGAAAACTGGCACTGAATTTGATTTTTTCCTAACATGCAAATCTGTAACATGCAGCAGTTCAGCAGCTGCTCCGCAAGCAGCCAAATAAGGCTTTGCAGTAGCACTGGGGGGTGAATAGGTGGAGGCTTAAACTCCTACAGCCACCCTCCTCGGTGGGAATCCTGCAGACATGAGTTGACTTTTACGCTTGGCAGCAGTACTGCTGCCTTAGTAAGCTTCAAGAGCTTTTGGATCACTCTCTGTGTTGGACTAGGATAAGTGCTTGTGGGACTGCATTGCAAACTCAGCTGGGGAAATGTCTGGGTTTGTATCTGATTTGTATCATTTTTCATATCAGAGAATCCCCATGATCCCCACAAAAAAGGGTGGGCAGTGTTGGCACCATGGAAGGGTGGCCAAGGGTGCAAGCAGGCACCAGCCAGGGTGAGGTGAAGGTACTGGAGGAAAGAGCTGGAAGCTGCTGTCAGAAATGTGAATGAAACTGCAGTCTCCTGGTGCAAAATAGCAGCAGAGTTCTCGGCTTTCCACCTTCAGCTGGAGATGGAGAGACAACGAAAGTGATAATGACTTTTCAAGAAAAAGGGCACTTGGGGGTATTGGAACGGGTACAAGCATCTGAGCTCTCTCTGGAAGTGAAATGTTTCGCGAATCTTTGTGTCACACTTCAGTCTTCAAGTTTCTCTTTTTCTTGTTTAGTGATTACAGTTCAGTGGTGGCATTGAAATATATTGATTGCAGTTTTAAAAAAGCACTATTTATAAGTCAAACAAAAAAAATCAGGGAATTTTTGATTCATATAAATAATATGTGGGCTTTTTCTTCTACAGAACAGAAATAAACATATTTATAGGGCATGTTCATAGTAATTTGGATAAATCTTTTTAGCAGATAAAAGATTTTCCAAATTAAAAGATAAAAGATTATCCAAATTAATTGATAATCTGGAAAGTACAGCTCCTTCATTATTCCATATGTATGGAATTTCAGCTTTGAAAATGAAATGCATCAGAGCGTTTGAGATTTTTTGTCTGAGAGTTTGTAGAATATTCTTATTCTATTATCAGTGCAGGAGCCAAGAAAATCACACAGTTTCTATTCCAAAGTTCTGATCTGGTGCTAGAATTGCATTTTTTGGCAGGAGGAAGGCTGAAAAATTTGGATTCATTTTTTTAGCATCATAAGTTAGTATTTTCACTGGTTAAAATTGTTTAACACGTAAAATCCGAGTAAAGGCACATGTAATCAATATTTGGAGTGTATGAATTTATCTACAAAATCAAAGTAATATTTCATGACTACAAGAGATCTTATGCACTGTCAGAAAGTGCAAATGTTGTTATTACATTCATAAATGTGTAATTCTCATCACAATCACATCACGTCATTCTCATCAATTTAGCTGATAGTGGCTTTCCCATCAAAGATAATCTCTTCCCACAGAGGCCTTCTTTTAATTAGTCATGGTAATTTATAGGTATGCAGTGTTGAGAGAATTTTTTTTCCTGATTGTTTTTATTATAGTGCCACGTGAGGCTACTTTAACATTTGTGTAATAACTCTCTGTTTATGGTCATATAAATATATGCAGCAAAATAAACCCTGGTCTGAAACTGAGAGTAAAAGTGATAGCCATTGTGTACTTTAAGGAGACTACAATAAGCATAATTTTGGGGTTTTTTTCAAAGTACAGGCGTCTTTAAAGTCTCTTAATTGTGCACATGTGTTATAATTTAAAAAATGTTTTATTTCATTTTGCAGCTGTGTTTTGCAAGGTAGTAATCAAAATCTTGGTCGGTTTTATGAGCTATTTGTAATAATACAATCTTAGGGGAAATAAGGGGGTTTAAAAAGCCTCTGCTGACCACGGGTAGTAATTTCTGAATATTTTTAGACTTGTTGTACTGGAAATACTAGAAATATATAAAAGTAGTAGTATAGAATGTACCTAATAGACCCAAGCTGACTTCTGTAGATGCTGGATTAGACCCCCAACTGCCTCCTCTATTTAACATGTATATTGTTATCTCACCCAGTTTAATTACCTGGTCTAAGGCAGCTTACACATCCTGAGAATCAGCTGGTTTTGACACTAAAGTGGAATTAGATCCAAGAATTATTCACGAACATGTTTGCTGCCCTCTTTCTCAGATATTAAATACAGTAGTACATCAGGTGAATGGAAATTTGAGAATTGTTTCAGCAGTGAACAAAACCTCTTCCTTAATGTAATGGAACTAAGAACCCTTTTCTTCTTGTTGATATTACAAACCTAATGGGGCAAATTCTGCTCAGTATTCTCACATGAAGTGGTCCTACTGACCTGTGAAACTTGTTCAATAAAGTGGACAGCATTAGAAGTGGATTTTAAGTTTCTTACATGACTGCTTTTACTGGAAGTATGTGGTTTAGAGGCTTTTCTTAAGGCTGTAAGTGTGCATTTTGTGCTCAAAAATGTGAGTGCCATATTGTGATCTGAGCTGTTCCCTGTACAGTGCCTGAAATGTAGAGTAGTAAACAGGGTTTGGGTCACTGCTGGTTAATTTAAAGTTGACTAAAAGTGGTACAACTTCTCAAGTTCATGCATACATATTATGTTATGTATGTAATTTGTATATACTTTTCACAATATGCTACTTTTTTTTTACTGTGAGTGTATAATATTTAAAGTCTTACCTAAATTCACATGACCACTCATCTACCAGTCTGCCCTGATGCTAAAGTCTCAGGCTGATAATGTGGGTGTTTCCGTCTTCCTGCTGAAAAATTTCTCAGTCCCAAATAAGTTCCTCACAGTAGGAAAAAGTGGTAGAAGTAGTATGTGAAATGCTCCCAGTGTGGCAAAGACCCCTCACTGTGGGCACAGGCGGGTTCTGTTGAAGGTGGATGTGGTTCACCCTTGCAGTGAAAGCGCCTTTGGGGTGTTGAACACTTACTGAGCCCTCTGCAGGGCCTTGGATTTCTAGCAGGGCTGATGGGATGCAGTAGGTATTGGGAGATTTTTTTTTTTTTAAATCTTGTAACTTGCAGTACTGCATTATCTGTGTTGACAAGGGGGAGGATGGGAGTCCTACCGGCTGGATCCCTCAAGATCTGTCTTCTTCCCAGGCCCTGATGTTAGGGATGTAGAGGTACTACTCAGAGACAAGGGAGAGCACTGACTGGTGGGGAGGAGGAAGAAGTGAATCTCCTGCTCAGACAGGAGCAGGTGGACAGTTCACAGATTTGGAGACATAGTATAGTCCTCAAATATTTGTAAATGCAGTTAGTAAAAAAGTTTCCAGTTCACCACAGTGCTCAACAGGTCTCCTGTACAGTGAATAAATTCTCATTTGGCTGTGCCAAATCTGCTTTGTTTGCCCGCTTTGTTGTTTGGTTTTGGAGGTTTGCGTGCCTCTGAGTGTGTGTTAATTAAACAAAGCACATTGCATTTGTAATAGCTGTTTTATATGAGTCAAAATCACATTTGTTCAATGTTTTCATGTAGCATGATTTGCAGAAACTGTTTAATGGGAGGGAAGTGTAGGGTAGAAGTGAACCCTGTAAGGGATGGATGGTTTCTTGTGTAGGGGTCTGTGTGGCTCTAGCAAGCAGGCTGATCTTAGCTAACAGGGCCTCCTGTTTGTTGTGTGTGATTCTGGTTTAGAAACTATTGCAACCTGGGGAAAAAAAAAAAAGCTAAAATAATTTTTACAAGTGTGTTTAATTGGCTTCAGGAATTAGTGATAATTGTTAAAGACAGACATTACTTGAGGGTGATTGATTTGGATGTGAAGCAGATGCATTAATAAACAAAGAAACTCTTCATTTCTGATACTGTAGAGAACTTTACATGTCACCATTAACTTTGCAGGACTAGTCACAAAGAGAGGACTGTGGGATTGAACTGTGGAGGATAAGAGAGCAAAAGATTTTAAAGGTGCATTGTTAAGATGAAAACAATATTCAAGGTTTTTAGGCAGAAATATAGTACAGCTGAAGATAAAATTTTTGCTTAGACTTGCAGGAGTAGGATTTTGTTAGTGTTAGTTCCTGCTTCTGCGAACACTTAATGGAGCAGTAATTACCGCATCTTTCACTAAGGAGTGCTTAATTATCCTGGACTATAGTCTATTATCTACACTAAGAAAGTAGGTTATCAGATTCTCCTCTTAGCAATGCCTTCTCTTCCTCAAGAATTAAAAAAAAAAAGTTTACAACATTCCAAAATACAATCTATTAGATTTGAAAATGTTTAAAATTATATAAATTCATGACACTGATTGTGAAGGTTCCTTTAAATTTGATCTGTGCCTACACTGTCTTCAGCAGAAATTATTAAAGACTTTTATAGAAAATAAAAATGCATATTCCATTTTATATGTATTTACATTTAGTAACTATATTTTTCAAGAACGCAGATGCTTTTTAAATTAATCCGCAGTCTGCTTTGAGCAACATCTCTTTATCTTTAATAATGTAATTGGCAGATCCAGATTCCCCAAAGAATTTTCACATTAATCTTCATTAATTTATTTTAATTGAGCAATTACATATTTTTTTAAATGGCAGATTAATTTATTTTTGTAATACAGTTTCTTTTTTACTGACAAAAATCATCAGTAGTTTATTGGGAAATGACAGCCCATTCCATGCGTATGTGGGTTTATTGTTAATCTTCACACAGTACCTCTTCTTTGGATGATCATTCTTTAACTGGTGACAGCTGTAAATGGACTAAGATTAGACTGTTGAAGTGGCTACAGTTGGAGCATCTGGTGGAAGATGAATTATTTTTAGTGCTCATTATTAGATAGTATAATCAATGTTTAAGATTTTCTGTGACATTAATATCTTTTTAATGGGAATCAGTATATTTTTAAAAATTATACATAAAACACTACTATGTTTTTATAGTTGTTATTTGATTTCCTTTTATCTGTATGTCCATTACAAGGGATCTAAACCAGCACTGACCACAATAGGTGTCGTGAAATGCACCTATAGTATATTATATTCTCTTGAGTGAGCTAATGGCATAAAATGATTGATTTTGTTGCAGTATTTCTGGTTTTAGGATGACGAATATAATCTACTTGCTAAATTCTCAAAAACCGGTAAACCTTAGCTTAGTTTCTGTCTCCATCTGATCTGCATTTTGAAAGTACAGTCTGTTTTAACTCCATTTCAAGGACCACATGTTACTAAGAGATGAAATGTTGAGCCAGGTGAAATCAGTGCAGTAGCTGTCGAGGCGTTTCAGTGCATATGCACAGTTTGTCTCAAGGATTTTTTTTCTGATCGTTTCATTTGGGAGCTTAGATACTTAAAACCAGAAAAGCTTGATTAAAGAAATGAAAGGGGGTTTTGTGTGTATAAACTGTCATTCGGTGGACTTGTTTTTACTGTCTTTGTGAGAGCTTTGCAATCTTTAAAAGGCCCTCAAAACTAATTACGTAACAGTATTATTTGTATGAACTTAGCATACATGAATGTTCATCTGAATTTCTTGCAGCACATTCAGCAAGGTCTTCATTAGTTTAAGTGTAGCTGTGCCATTTTGTGGCCAAGTTTGAAATTCCTGGCATTTCAGGTCTAAAAGAGGACTTGGCAGATAATTATTTATTGATAGTATGTAAGAAAATAAAAATGTGTACTACGATTTTCTCCACTTAAATGAACATGTAAAAAATTTAGTACAGTTTTTTTTGTTACTGTTTAATTCCAGCAATTTAACAGAGTTAATCTGAATTTGTATGTCTTATGAGCACATTGTTCTGGGCACACTAACATTTCACTGCCAAATTTTTTAAGACTGCGGACAAAAAGCAAATTGCTTCCTTTTATTAAATCTGTATGGAAGTAAATTATCAAACAATAAGGGACATGCTAAATACAGAAGGAAGACATTAATCCTTGCTTCCTTTAATAATTGGTTTGTTGAAAAAGAGTGATTACATTATTGTAACATAATTTTTACACATTTACTAAACAAAATAATTTTGTGTCAAAAGCAGATGTTAAGATTTTGAAATGTCAAGTTTCCATTAATTTGACAAATTTTATAAAAAGCTTTCTGGTAGCAATGTTGCTATTAAAATGTTACTATTAAAAAGCTGCTCTCAAGTATTAAGAAATTAATTCAGAAAAATTAATTTAGAAATTATGCAAAAAACTCACAATGAAATATCCATTATGAATAGATGCTAATATAGGAAATACAAGATCTCTTGGATATCTGCGTACAAGCCTTGTTTTCATCTTCTACAGCATTCCTGCGTGTTTCAGGAAACAGGTTTAACAATGTAGGTCAGTTTGGATTCTGCTGCAGGTCAGTTTGGATTCTGCTGCACGGAGGAATTGCAGGGAGTGATGCAGACTGTAACCGTGGGGTTTGTATTTGCCAGCTCCCTTCTGATCAGCGCAGTAGAAACCAGCCCATGTAACTGGCATCTGGAAGGGGCCAGAGAAAAGATTCCGGGCCTTAATTTTTCTGCTTGCTGGCAAGATTTGCCAGTCAGCTGCTGACTTCTCTGCCGCGCTGCAGTTGGCGCGGGTGGCGGAAACCCTCTGGTCTGGCGAGGGATGGAGCAGCTTTTTCTCTCTCACGGACCTTGTGTTTATTGCGTGATCACTTGGCAATGCTGCAGGCAGGGCAGGTTGTTTCTGCTGCAGAAGCTGTCTGGGGCTGCTCGGGTGATGGAGGGACTGTAGGATGGAGCTGAGAATTTGGGTGGGCAGGGGGTGCTTGGGGGCGCGGGTGCCGCGGCGGCGCCGAGGAGGGGCCGGGGCCTCCTTTACGGCGCCCTCCGCTCCCCTCCCCTGCCCGGCTGGAGCGGGAGCGGCAGGAATTTGCCCCCTCCCGGCTCAGGTTGCAAGCCCCGACCGAAGCAGGGAAGCGAGGGTCAGGGCTATTCATTGCCTATCGCTTCCTCGGGCCATTTATAACCTGGTCCTCCCCAGGCAGCTGACTGTGGTCCAAGGAAGTGATTGATATGAGAAATTCAAATATTTTATTACTCTCTAAATACGGTTTAAATGTTTGCTTTGTTTGTTTTGCTTTGTTTATTAAAAAAAAAAAGCTAATTTGGCACACAGTGAAGAACTGGCAGTGCTGATTATTATCTTTGAGGATCAAAATAATGATGGATCAAAACTGTCTGAGGGGCAGCACTTGCTGGAGCTAACGGGTTTAGTGCTGCGTGCGCCCCATCTCCCCGGCAGTAACACACATCCGTGCCCTCCCCTGGGGCGCTGGCGTGGGGCAAGCAGGGACAATCACAGATCCCCATGCTGAAGGACCAGAATCACAGGATCACAGAATATTCTTGAGTTGGAAGGGACCCACAGGAATCATTGAGTGCAACTTTTAGCCTTGCACAAGACATCCCCAAGAGTCATGCCATGTGCCCGAGAGCCTTTTTCAAACGCTTCTTGAACTCTGTCAGGCTGGTGCTGCGACCACTTCCCTGGGGAGCCTGTGCCAGTGCCCAACCACCCTCTGGGGGAAGAGCCTTTTTCTAATATCCATCCTAAACGTCCTCTGACACAACTTTAGGCCGTTCCCTCGGGTCCTGTCCCTGGTCGCCAAAGAGAAGAGGTCAGTGCCACTGACCTGTGGATCAGAGATGGCTATTACATCAGCCACGGCCAGTCTGCCATCAGCCACGGGGCACACTGATACACAGGCAATGCGAATAAAAGGACGGTGGAGCAAACACTTTTCCCTGGAGCTTTGCCACCGTTTGTGGCAGCACTGTCCCTACTGGGGTGTAGAAGAGGCCGAGCTGGGGTTCACTGCGCCCCCGCACCCTGCGCTTCTCTCCCCGGCCTGCAGGAGGTGCCACACACCACGATGGCAGCAGGGGCGACATCCAGAACAGCTTGGAAGAGAAACGCGGCCTCCCTTTAAGGAGCCATTTGTTTGCTTCATTGATGCTCAGAGGAAGAATTAAACTCGGGTAGTCACAGAATCACAGAGAATTCTGAGTCAGAAGGGACCCACAGGGGTCATCAGGTCCAGCTTTTGAGTGAATGGCCCGTATGGGGATCGAACCCACAGCCTTTAGTCTTCTCATCACCCTGCTCTGACCAACTCGGCTAGGATGATAAAAAATTGGGCACATCACGATTTTCCGTGGCCTCTTGGGCTTGCCCTCCTGATCAAGCAAATCATACTACTAAATGACACACCGCCTTGAAGCAGTCAAATTTACAGAAATATTGAATAATTTTTAATAATAGATTATTTCTCTTGAATTGTTAGAACTTTACAGTAGTGTTTTACCTCACATCTTACAATTTGTTTTTAACTTCTGAGTGCTGTAATGTGACAAGACAGAACTTTTGAAAAATATTCAGCAGAATTATCTGCTTTTGTTTATTTGGAAGGACAGCAAAGTCCTTCATGCTAAAAAGTCTTTCAACAAGATTAATGATGGCTGGATTCCAGTCTTGCAAACACTTGTTTTTTAAAGTAAGACCTGTTCATGTAAATAAAGGTTTCAAGATTAAGACCTTAAATATGCAGCTTTTATAACTAAATGGTCTTCTGCTCTTGTCTGTCCTTGGGTGAAGTTCCACATGGACTTGCGGGGATATTTTTTCCTTATGTTACGACTATAACTTCACAATTTAAAATAATTTTTTGAAAAAATAATTGATCGTCTATTGTTTTTTTCTTTATAAAAACACAAAAAGTAGTGCATAGATATACTTTATATACTACAAATGAAATGTATATATTTCTTCACAACAACAGTTTTGCTCTAATGGAAATAAAGTCAAGCAATCTTTCCCAATGCAGGTCACAATATGTTGGTTTTTTTGGTCTCTGTGGGTGAGTTGTGTAAAGCTTTTACAAGTTTTCTGGCTGTAGTTTATAACAGCATAATTAAAGCCAGTATTTTTTACATTCCTAAATATAAAATGTACTTCTAGGCTGTCAGCGGTGTTTAATGATTCACTCCTCTGGGACAGTCTCTCCTATGGGATGAGTTTGGTGTAATTCCATTGACTGTGATCCATTTGTGTCAGTTGCTCCTTCCTCCCCTGTCAGCATCTAGCTTGCTGGAATCTCATGGTTTTTTCTGATAACATTTTTACTTGCAAACGATTATTTTAGATGAATATGTTATGAAAGGAGTTTTTACAGACAGAACCCTAAGGTTGCTTTGGTTGTTTCAAAATAGTGCAGGGGTTAAAGGCTGCTTTACTTTTATTGCTGCCTTCAAATAGGTGGCACGTGCTTTTTGGAAGTGGTTTTCAAGCAGAAGTATTTAATGTTTCCAGTACAAAGTATATTGGTTTTCTGTAGTTTTAATTAACCCATGTGTGCCTTGTATTTACATATTTTCAGCTAAACACAGGGTTGTTTTACAAAATGTACAGATTTTTGTAGTGTACATGTTAGATAACTGGAATATTTAAATGATGTTTTGTTTGGAATTAGCTACTTATTTTAACCTTTCTATGTAAAATTCTTTTGTCTGTTTCTAAGGTTAATGCTTTTACAATGCCAAATGGGAGAAATGCTTTTCACAAATCTCAAATCTTGGAGAGCCCGGTAACTGTCATGCCATACACCAGTGCATAATTATATTTGGTTGATACACGTTAAACTTTTCATTGCTGTTGCTGTGAGCCCCTGAATTAATCTGCATGGTTATTTTTAAATTAGCAAGCATCTATCTCTATTAATCTTGAAGAAAAAATTGTTTGCTGAAAAAGTGATCCATGCTAGGCTTTTGGGGTTGTTTGGTTTGGTTTAGTTTCTTTGTTTGTTGTTGGTTTTGTGCTGGCTTATTCGGTTTGGGTTTTGGTTTTTGTTTTTTCTTCTCCTGGGTGAAATCCTTGCTTGTCACAACCCTGCAGTTTCATTATTGCCTTAAGCACGTAACTGTAGACTTCTGCTAGAAGAGGCAATCCTTCCCACCCCTTCCTCCACCCTGGCCTCATGTTCCCACCCAGACCCCCTTGTCAATTCCACTGCTTTGTAGCTGTAGGAGTTACAATACTTTGCTCTTTAAGCTGAAAACTAGTAATTTATTTTTCATGTTTGGGTTTCATTTTTATCAGGAAACTCACAGGACTTCAGATTTGCTGCATGAAAAATTGAGCTAACTTGAGGAAAGCAGTAGAGGCGTGCAGCCTGAGGAAATGCAGAGTATACCATTCCATTTGGTATCAGCACGGTGGTGGAGTGTAATTTTTGAGGAACTGAGCCAAAATAAAATGGGAGGTCTTGTTCCCCAAACTTCTTGTTGCTCTCATTGATTAAACTTGCTAGCTAGGAGAAAAATGGCAGGGTGAGGCTTTGCACAACTGCGTCTCGCAGCGTTGCCATCTCTGTTGGCGTGTGCTCACTGTGACTGCACCTTATGTCAGTGCTGGGCTTGGTCTGGCATTCATTTTCTCGGAAAGAGATGTTAACAGTCCAGTCCTGCAAATAGTGGATGTGCCTATTTCTGTAACTTTTAAAAAAATACAGTGAGTTTCCTGTTGGCAACATTGAATTTGTGACTGCCCTTCTGGTGTGTAACTAGCAGGTATAATTGAGCTGTCTGCTTTACTGGGCACACCTTTTCCTAAGCAGTACAGGAGGATCACCTTAAGTTCCCTGGAAGTGTCTCCATGATTTGAACTTTCTTAGTAGACTCAATGTAATGTTTATTAGCTGATCTCGGTGGCTACTTCAACTAAGGTTCAGCCAAACAACTTCTCTCCTGATGTCCAAACTGCTTCAAAGCAAGCTGTAGCAGTAATTTTCATTTTTCTTGACATTTGAAAAATATTTTCACTGAAATAAACCCCTGAATTGTCCTGAATGAACTTAAAAATGTTTTTAAATAAATACTTCTCGTGTGCACGCACACATTTGTCATTCATTGGTATGAGTTCAGTGCTGCAAAGCACTGTGCCACACTTACAAAGTCACTTGGATTTCATTGGATTTGGCTGCTGGTGGGTGAAGTCTGGAAGTGAGCTCTACGCAGGACTCCCTTCCATGACAGGTTGTAGGATGGGTCCTCACTTTGTCTGAGAGCAACTGGGGCTGACTTCTGTCTGTACAGGGACAACGAAATTACACCGAGTGCTGCGTACACATAGTGTGGGCAAATTGCGTAGATACACTAGAGCACTGAGTTCTGGTTGCTGCCAATTTAACGTGAAGTCAGAAGGATGCTGTATTTCATAAAAAGCAAGAATGGTTATCTTGAGATTGCTTATTGACACAAGTTGTGCTGTGACTGGCTAAGGTACACTGTACTACAGATACAGCGTAATTCTGCTTACTGTATGTTAGTGTTCACCCCTGTCCCCAAGGAGATTGCTGAGGAGGTAATACAGATGTAAATAAATTGAAGGAGCCTATATTTATATACATGTATTCTCTATTACATGTGTGTGTTTTATGTATATATGTGTAATTTCTATCAAAGTGAGTGGCCTCAGGCAGCTGGGATGGGCAGCGTAGGAGCTGTTTTTAATTGAGCAAAATGGATGTCCTGACATTTTGGGAAAGATTTCTCTTATACAGAGAGATTGCCACTGAGGAATGGAGCCTGTCCAGTAGCAAATCTCTGTGTTTAATAGCATTTCACCAGGATCCTCACAATGAGGTTGTCTTTCACATATAAAATTTCAGATGGTTTGAATTTGTAGCTACTCTTCTTATAAATGCACCTAGGTATTTATTTTAGAAAGAAAAACTGCTAAACAAAAAAAATTATCTTCGAGTGCAACATGTAAGGGAGAAGAACCTTACACTTTTCAGTAACCTTCATTACTTGTGTGGATCAATGGTTGATTAAAGTAATTTGGCACTTTCTCTTGCAGACAATAATCTGTGTGCCTTGTGCACTGATATTACATGTGCAGTCTAAGCTGATCACAAGTTGCCTTAAGATAAGGCTGACCAGAGTAGGTATGGATGTTTCTGGCACACAGATAAGAATCAGGAGAATATCAATATTTGGCATATTGTAACAAATTAAATTATTTGGCAAATTATTCTAGCAAAGGCTGAGTTAAGTGAACAAAATACCATTTATCTTTATTTGTAGGTTGTTCTTCGAATCATTATTGATTTCCAAATTTCAGATGGTTATAATAAGTTACATCAGTGACATGAACAGTAAGCAATTTGTCTTTTTTCTTTCAGGGCTTGGGGGAGGGTATGTTGCAAACAAATGGAAAATTTAATGTAAGAAGGAATAAGCTGCATGTGAGAAAACATTTTTAAAGGGAGTATCAGTTGTGACAATAATGTTTGAAAAAACTACTATTAAATGTAAATCTAATTTCCATTTAAAGGTATTTGCATAGCACAGATTTTTTTTTTTTATTTAATGAAATGAAACAACATCTGCCCTTTCTGAGCAAACATACATAAATCATTAATTTCAAGAGGAAGCCGTATAAATTTATTTTCTGTCCCATCAGCTTAGCATTTGTTAGTCAGCATTTTACGATAACATCTAGATGTCTTTACAATTAGGATATAACCCACAATAAATAGATAACTTCCAAATTGTTGCTGGAAATTTCTGGAGGTTGGCAAAGGAAGAGTTTTTCTCTAATATATATATATTCTTTTTTTTAAGTTCTCAGGTAGTGATAAGGACATGCTGTTTCATGAGGGCTGAGAAAAATGCAGTTGTGCACTGTAGGCAATTCTGCTGGCTTTCCTTCATCTCCTGCTGGTGCCCCTCCTCCATTTTGTTTTCCTTTTTCACAAGTTTTCTGGTTGTGCTCTCTCTTGACCTCACTGTGTGAGCTTGTAGCCACACAGGGCACTGGCAAGATCAGAAAATACTACTGTTGGATTAAAACAAGAGTGCAGAAGTCAGGAAAGAGTCTGCAAAAGCAGCAAAAGGAAAGTGGAGGTCTGCAGATTTTTTCTGTAAAATAATGCAGTACTCTTAAAACAGGGCTTGAGTTTTGTACAGATTGTTTGACATTTAATTTTGAAAGACAGCACAGCTATTTGTGAAAAATCCCTAAATAGATTTCGTTAAGATCTGTTTTTTCTCTTGTGATTTGTTATTACAATTCAGAAAAAATAAGACTAGAGAAATAAAAATAAGCACTCTCAATCTGAAAAGACAAGCAAGAACCAAATAGAAGGATTATTTTATTTGTGGTTTTTTTGCATTTCAAGCAAGTTTCCCCAAGATAAACCTTTGAAAGCCATGTGACACAAATATTAATTTATCCTTGCAAATGAATGCCTGTTATTTATTCCTAAGAAATGACGTTTCTGATCTCTGTATAAATATACTTTTTTTATTCAGAAGTTGATCTTAACTTTGTGGTTTGTAATAATGATATTTTAGAACCTTATATTAATATATTTAACCTATTTCTTGGCATTAGGTTCCATATTCTGTAGAATAGTGTATTCAGATACAGAATGTAAGCAGAAGGTACTTTTGTGATAAAGTATGCTTATTCCTGCCTAGTGAGTACACGACGAAGCCCTTCAAAAGTGCTTTAGGAAGTGCTTCTTGAGACAAGCATAAGAAACTTTCATTCCTCTTGTCCTCTTGTCTCCAAAGTCATACCCATCTTTAGTTTGATTTTCATCTTCCCTTTGACAGGATTTTAACACTATCATTTGTTAACCTTGTCATACACCTGAGCACCAGGGAACGTGTTCTGCAGTGGGTGTTTCATTTCCATGTTTATCAGTCATGGTTCTCTGTGTACAATGAGGAGAGGCATTCACAAGTTGTGTGAATTAGGTGCAGTATCTGATAAAAGAATCTCCTCCATACTGTGTTCAGTGGCTTCAGGCAAGCCTTTTAAGAGAAAGTACGTGTTGCATTACTTTATTTTGCTGTACCTGTGGGTCTGATTTTTACATGTCTGACTATGGATTCAGTTTCTTGGCAACTGATTGTCGGTTGTATTAAAAAGTAGAGCAGAGATTTCTCTCAGGATCCAGAGAGGGGCGAGGAGCGCTGCTGAGCTGTGCTCACGGATACCAGGGTGCAGGTTCTTGCTTAAATTAAGGCATGGGCCAGCTATATGTAATTTCAGCAAACACCTGCCTGACCAGTAACAGCAGCTCTCCAGTTAACAAACCAGTACTGCTCACTCTGTGGGCTTTAAGACTGCATCTAGTGATAAATAACCCTGGGTCAGGAGCAGGCTGAGGCAGTGGAGTGTGATCCTCCATCATTCGAGAGGTTGCATGTTGTTCCCTATGTTGGTTTTTTTCCCCTCCCCACAGCAACTGCTACTGCATTTGGCACCAAGAGGAGGGCATTGCTCCCACCAGCAGCCAGAGCACAGCCACCCTGTCTTTTGGGAATGGGGCAGAAGTGGAGAAGGAAAGAATGTTGCCTGATGAATGTTAAATTATGCTGTGCCACCTTGCTTCAGAGCCAGGGAATGATGCCCAAGCTGTTAATTAGAGGCATGTATGTAGCCTGAGACCACAGAGACCTGAAATGGGTGCACATGTGTCTGCCAGCAGATGCAGTCAGGAGCCAATGAATCACCGTGTTTGTGGTAATGGTAAAATCTTTGTAACTCACAGAGGTTTGTCGATTTGTTAAAAATTATTTATTACTGTTAATGTTCTCCTTACCTTTAAGTTTAATAATAACAGATTGCAGAGATGGGTATTTTTGTTCCCTTTCCAAAAGGATTAGGACACAGTAAATTTTACAAGATGAGAGGCACTACAGTGGGTAGGTAAACCCGCACAGGGGTTAGTCTGTACCTGGTTAAGGGCAGCTCTGCAATAGGTCTCCCCTGTGCAAGTGGGAGAGAGGCATTGGACAGCAGTGTGGTGGCTTGAACTGCAGGTGAAAGTGTCCTGAGCTGTGTCCTGTTTAATGTGATTGAGCAAAGTACTTGTGCCATGTGGGAGGTAACAGCAGTTCGCTCAGCACACGTGCAAATGCCATGTGTGGATGCACTGACTCATGTTAATGTAATTACCTCACTGTAATTGAGTTAAGTACAATTGATTTAACAGTAGTGAAGATGAGCCCACAGTTACAGTCTAAAATGTGAGTACATATTTGATTGTCAGGTTTACTGTTTCTTGCAGCAGGAGGCTGAAATTTTTCTTCGTAATACAGTGAATGAAGAATGTGCTTAACTTTAGCCCCATCCAGTCTGAGTGGAACTTAGGACGGTAGTTTTTGTTTCCTTGCATATATTTTCCAAATACCGTGTGAGCTGTCGATAATACACCTTTGGCAGAGCAGGAGGAATCAGCACAGTGTGCTCAGCACCATTTTATTTATCAGCTGCTCTGTAGGCCGAGTTCTGATACTGAAGTAGAAATGGCTTTTCTTGTCACTTAATTGCTCTTTGGGGGATCTCATGGCAATAATTTTTAAAGCCCTGTAGTTCACTGCTCCACAAACTTGATCTTTTCTCAGAAATGTTTTTCATTCCTGCTTTATATTAGTTCCTAGCTGCTAAGAAGCTCAACTATTTACTCAGACTTAATCCAACAGTACTTGCCATCTCTAATTCAGTATGGTAGCACTTACTAATCCATGATTTTAGAGGCAATAGATGTGTGACGATGACATGAGAAAAGGCTTGAAAAAAAATTAGTGTCTTGATTGGCACTTGTCATCAGTTACTAAGCTTACCAGATCTTAATTGTACAGAGTCAGTATATTATGTTAATACAAACAAATTTACTCTCCAGTGAAGTGCAAAGTAAACTTTGATTATTTTTTTTTTTTAGAGGTCTGAACTGGTCTTTGTAATTATTGATAGAAAGGCTTTGTGATAAATTCCTAATTTCCCACCAAGAGTTCACCTGTGTCCCTCTGAGTTCTGGCCACAGTATGTGAATACCTAAATGAAACATTCCACCAAAAAAAAATTGAAATTGCTGTTAATTACTAAACTTTATTTATCTTTTAAAGCCAAATTTAACTGATACTCTTAGGGTCTGACTTGACATAGTTTAGCACATTTAGATTCGCTGCATCAGAAGGAGCAGTCTGACCTTCTTTGCTCTTTCTGTGCTGGCCCGGGCTCCAGCATCAAGCAGTTCAGCAAGCTAAACTTGTTTAAAAAACAAAACACCCACAACCCCACCTTGTTGTTACTTTTAATTAAATTTGTGTGGACATTGCTACCTACATTAGTGATGACTCAGAAGAATGCCACACCTGGTACACCGGCTGGAGGAAAGAATCTGCATCTCCAGCAGGGAAGAGCAGAAGGGAGCTTCTCACTTTTCCTAACAAGGCCACTGTTTAAATTTAAAATTGTGTTAGTGAGTTTATATCGGAGATTTCTTGTTGTCATTTCAGAAATACTCAGTTTCTGAAAAGAGGACATTCTGAAAATAAGATATTCTGTATGTATCTACACATAGATATCCATATCCCTGTCTTTGTCTACACATACTGATGGAATTTCGTAAGATATTGTAGATTCAGGCTGCTGTTTAAAGAGCGAGCTATTTTTATTTTATGAACAGTTCATTTGCAGTGGGTTGGTTGGTTGGTTGGTTTTTAAGAACCGAAATGTCATATTTGGCCAAAAAACTTGCCTGGATAGCTTCTTATATTAACTGTAATGGAGCAGAAAAATATCAGGGACAAACCCACAATATTCCATACAGTTGTGATTACAGGTTGTTACAGCATAAAATACAGTTTGTATATCTTATAAATCTAAGCACATTGTTAAGCATATTACCATTTCTTTATCAGAAATTCCAGTTAAGCCCTGAAGTCGAAGCATGTTAAGGAAGCTAAAAATAGTCTTGATGTTTAGAGGATTGAGTCAGAAGGTTTTTCAAGACTTGGGAGTAGGCCGTATCAGAAATGATGCGGTGCTCCTATTTGGTGAAGAAAAACACAAAACAGGTGCAGCGAATGTTTTTATATATACATCAGGTCATTAATAATGCATTCTGGTGGGTGAGAGTCCTTCAGATTTCAGGAAAGACACAATCTATCTAGTTGTGACAGTTTACACTTCGAGATGTGGTGACTGAAGCTCCTGTTGGCTCCTCTGAACTTTATCCTGGTTGGAAGCACGGAGCCATTTTGACCAACCAAAAAAGATACCTCTTTCTATGAATTTAAGGGCTCGGATAGTTGTTCAGACATCACCAACTGTAATTGAGACCAAGCCCTGTGTGAATCTTTGTATAAACAAAGCCAATGTTTCTGCCTTTATGTCTTACTGGGGCAGGAAGGCAGAAAACCAAAGGCACCAGTGCAAGGAAAGGGACTCTGTGTGCTGAAATAAACTAGTGACATTTGAAGTGCAAGCAATCCAGACCTTCAGCAGGCAAGCTTGGAGCTCTATATTTACAGAAACTTTTGGCAATGATTAAAAGCCTGTCCCCTCAGCAAAATTTTTGCTCCCTAAACAGGGAAGCATCATGTGTTAGCAAGCACTGAGGCAGAGACTGCATTGGTCACCTGGCCAGCCTCTCCCAGGCTGAATCCATGATCCAGCTGCTTCCTGGCCCGGAGTCATCCTGTCTCTTGTAAAAGGATCTTGTGATGTTCCTGCTCAGCAAGTGCAACTGGGCTCATAGCTGCCATTTTTTTCCCTTAAGAGCGGTGATGTGTTAATCAGTGACCAGAAATGACCTTGAAACAGAAGTATAGTTTTTATAGAACTAAAAGCAACCGAGGGAAAAGCACCTTAAAATCCACAAGCCAGAGAGCATGTGACTGAAGGGCAGTGCTGTGTAATTTCCTGGGCTAAGTAACACCCATTTTCTCTAGATGGCTGCGATGAAGTCTCTTTGGCCTGTCCATCTTTCTAGTTTCTGGGCAGTGACCCTGCCCCTTCCTTTGAGAATGACCTTTCTCATTCTTCAGTGTTAATTTTTACTTTTTCCAACTAGAAGATCCATGTTATTTTATCTTGGATCCTAGGATTTGCC
This sequence comes from Mohoua ochrocephala, assembly GCA_013398855.1. NCBI lineage: Eukaryota > Metazoa > Chordata > Aves > Passeriformes > Acanthizidae > Mohoua > Mohoua ochrocephala. Next base: position 11,883 of record VZTA01023994.1, on the reverse strand, counting down.
CCAGTTGTTGCATGTTGCTTTGCTGGGCTGTTCTTCTGAGAGCACTGCTGGAGAGCTCTCTGTCACTGTCCTGACTGTGTGCTTACTTGACTGATCATATGTAGCCAGTTCTGTGTCCTTTTCACCAGACAACGAATGGCTTTGCTACTGCTTTTGATTTTATATGTGATAAGCCTTCATTTTCTATCATATCAGGCAATGAAAAATGGATTGGATAAGAGTGTTATTTCCCAACCTGTGACTTGATTATCTGTGAGTACATTCACAGTATGTTTTCTTTGATGAGAAAGAAAAGTTTTTAGATGCCCATTTTGCTTCTGTGCCCTTTGGAAGACAGGACAGCAAGATTTTTAGTTTTCGAAAGCTGCATCGATGGGAAAGCAGTCAGTCCCCATTTTTACTCCCTAAGAAAGCTTCTCATTCACATTACGTTATGTCTTTTGAGAAAAAATACCGGGTCTTAGAGCTGTGCTGTGATAGCACTTCGATGATTTTTACTTCTTTAACTGTCTTCTAAAATCAACAGCTGAGTTGAAAATACAAACGTTTTACTGACTAATTCTTGCATCTTCAGGTATTCCTAGTTTTAGTTGCTTACAGGAGGGAAACCTGAGGTCTTGAGTCTGTGGAAATCATGTATCTTGCAGTTCTGCATCTCTTTTTATGGTGTCTCTTCTGTATGCATTTAAATGTCCTAACTGCCAGGAGCTGTCCCCTCTTCCACTTTCAAGTTTCCCATGTTTATTGTTATCTTCAGGGGCTTATTTCTCTGGAAAGACTTGAGTGTGATTAATCAAGTTAATAACATGTGTTAATTTAAAAAAAAAAATCAATCAGGGCTTTAATTTTTTGTAGTCTTGACTTTCTATTTTCTTGTAAACATTTTTTTTTCAACTTCTTATCTCAAAAATATCTTGACTGTCTATATAACAGACATCTATGCACCTGGATGCTCTGAAAAATATTCCCATGTTTACAGAACAAAGCCAGCCATAAGAAATCCCATGTGCTATGTGTACCGCAGAAACCTGACAGGTGACTAATCATGAACATAATCTTATGATTTCCTTGCTTTCTTAAAATAACTATTCGCATTAAATAGCAGTCACACCTAAGTGGTCTGGGATGTGCAAAAGCACCGTGTAGCTATAAAGAAAAAGAGCTGGTTTGCTAGTTTGTCCTTAAGATCCATTAAATTGAGTTGTTCAGGAAAGTGAGATAAATTATGTCAGACTGGTCTCGAAATTAGTCACTATCCTAAGTTTTGTGTTGTTTTGTTGGTTTGGTTTGGTTTTCTTCTCCCATGTCTCTGTCCATGAGCACATTTTGCTCATGAGCAGAGTGTTTACCAAGCCTCCACAGTCCTGTAGCCCATGATTGATACTGTTCTTGGAAGAGGTGGTTGGTTGTCTGTGGTTACTTTTCTGTGCTAGTTTTTCGCCAGGGTGTGGAAACATATTCCAAGTACACTTCATGCCCATGGTATCCAGTCTCCTGACCAGCTGTGCTGTGTCACGGTGCCTGTGGGGACATTGCTGCACAGCCTGCCAGCTCTTCATGCAGTACTTCATGCAGCCTCATATCCACTCCTGGATAATCATTGTGTTCTCTGACACTGAAGAGGTAGTACAAAGCTTTGTCATCTTCTTCTTGCTGTGTAAGGTGGTTGTCAGCTTGTGGAATTAATGCACTACTTCTTTGTGGATACAGACATTAGTAGTGTATTTTTTTTAGCCTTTAAAATGCCCAAAAAGCAGATTTATTGGGTTAAATTTGGCAGCATAGTGAACAGAATTGCAAGAGCTCTGCCACAGAATATTTTCTTAGACCGTGCCTCTCTAATTAGACGTATTTATTGCGTTATCCAAAATTGCTGAAACATTTTTCCAGGGGAGATCTTAGCATCACATTGATATCTTCGTTGTCTTTGCTCAGTGAAATTTTTAACTGCTTATCTATTTATGCCTTTTGTCCTATATCTGTTCTGTAAGAGAAAATGAGACTCTCCGTTGTTCATGTTCCCGTGTGGCCAAGGCAGCCAGGTCTGCTCACCAGCTTATCCCTGTGCACCCCCTGTACAACCCCATGGCTCTCGGGCCTCCCCTTGCACCTCAGGAGGGGGACCTACAGTCAGAATCTGTATTTCCTTCCTCTTACTGCATGGAGCCTGGATGACCCAAGAACTGTTAGATCCTGATCATCCCCGTTCTTATCCGTAGCAGCTTTGAGTCCCCACCTGAAGGTGGGGATAGTTTTTGACTGAGTGTGCAAAATCTGACTCAGATTAAAAAGTGAGTGTGTTCTCCAGCTATCCACACCTGGTGGAAATAGAGCACAGCTATTTCACATCACAATTTCACCTAACATCTTCTACCAAAGCCTGAGTCGTCCCCACACATAGGTGTTTGTTCCTGATTTACTTCCCTGCATCTTCACAGCTATTTATAGCTGTAACTGAGAGTCAAAGACTGCACAGATGGATGTTGGCCCATGCTCGGGTGAATCCACTGATAATCATTAGAGTTAATTTAACCGGTGCTTGAGCACTTGGTCAGAAGTCTTCCTTCTCCTGTAGCTTTCTTCCTGATCCTGCTTGCTTCCTCTCCCAAGGGGTACCTCTGTGGGAGCTGCTGCTGCAAGAACTGCTGGGCACATGCATCCCAGGTAGGGATGTAGGTAGTGCCTGGATTTAAAAAAGCCTTTGCGGTTAAATACTGCAACATACCTGTTCTGCCACAGCATAGTATGTACAAGAGACATTTGCAGAACTCAAGTTACTGACAAGTCATGCTTTCTGCCAGCAGGAGCTTTTTAGCTAACCTTTATTATACTTTGTAATGGACACTGTGTGGCCTGGTGTTTAATTTGGGTGCTGTTTGATTGATCGATTTGATGAAGCTAGGTTATGGAGTTGCCTTTAAATTATATGTGTTTTCACATGTATATAAACTGTGATAAAGGAGTACGGAGTTTGTACAGTCAAGGAGGAACACATAGATGATACTGAACTCCCACACCTGACAAGTCTAACCCTTTTTTGTTTCTCTCACTTTAATTTGTACTCACTCGATTTTTATGATCACCTACTACTTGCCCCCTTCCATTCCATAATGTGTTGTCCTTTCAGCTGCAAATGGCTGCATCTTACATAGCAGCCAGAAAATAAATGTTGTGAGGATGGTCATATGTCACTGAAAGGAGTCTAGAAAAAGAAATAGTGCACAGAATTTATTGTTTCCCACAACTCAGCTGGGTTTCTTGCATTATAGTTACTAGATGATGTAGCTCTGATTTTAGCTTTTGGAGCTTTTTCTTTCAAACAGTCCAATAAAAATGAAGCCTGGAATTTGTTTACTTCTGGTATTAAAAGCAAACAGCTCGAGGAGCAGGCCACTTTTATTGGACCTGTAAAGGAGTAATATAGATGGTAGAGATTTCAGGCTGCATTTTGTTTATTAGGGATTTCAGTTTTTTGGGAGTACTGAGCTGTTGGTGTGGTTAAGGGAAGGGGAGGGCTGGGAGCTTTCACTGGTGTTGTGGCTGTCTGTGAGAACACACCATTACACTAATGCAACAAAAAGACTGAATAGAAACATCAATATGCTGTAGTGAAAAATTTTATGTAGTTCTGTTTTTTTCTCCCATAGGAAGTGTAATGTTATGAGGAAGAAAAGTCTTCAGCCAGAACTAGGAGGAATAATAGAATTATGACTGACTTAATCTTATTACATATGGGTACAATAGAAATAAACTTTTTGGAAATTAAGAAAACATAACTATTGCAAAGCCTGGTCTTGTGATCCCCTGGCCTGGAAAGGGTATCTGGAAGAGAATATGCTCAATCATTGTTTGTGCTCCCTTTGTCAGCCAGGATCTGTGCCCCTGACAGGCAGGGGAAACCTGAGTGTGCCCTGTGTGCCACCAGTGCCCTGTGAAACAACAGGCTTCCAGTATCGAAGGAAGGACAGATATTGGAAGGATGTTACTAGGTGAGGCAAATAAACCATAAATGTGTGTTTGGAAGGATTTCTCCTGTGGATTGTTTGCCTTACAACTGCATCAGAACTAGTCATCTGCCCGGGTTTCATAATGAGATGTGTCTGGCGTGTCTGAGGTGTAAACAACCCACAAAGCAAACACATTCAGAATTAGCAGGCTGATACTTCTGGGTCTGCTCTCCTCCATGAGTGTTGATGGGAGCTGTGTCAGCACATTGCAAGAGGAAGGACTTGTCCTTAAGGAACCCCTTTGTGTCTTCCTGCTGCAGCTGGTCTGACCTTCTTTCAGGAGGCCTCAGAAAACATTTACATTCTTTGCCAGAGCATGCTAAAATTAGGACATAAAAGTGACAGATTCAATAATGGAGTCTTAAATAATATTTAAGTAGTCCTGTATTTTCTGTAGTCTGAGCTGAAGACAACATTACTGTCATTTGATGGATGCAGTTGTATGCGTGATGTTCCAATTTTGCAATTACTTCCTACCTCAATAAACATAATCATAACCACAGTAATAAAACAGTATTTTAAAAGCAAAGTTTTTCAAGCATTTCTTAGTACCTCTCCAATACCTATGCTAACATTAAACAGTTTATCTTTTATAATTAAAATCCTTAGTCCTCTTCTGTAAAAATCACTTTAATCTGCCTTCCATTTGCTTGAGAATGGTTTTGCCTTAAATGCTGTTTTCTCATTTTTATCACTGTGAATTCAGAAGTGTTTCATTGAAATACCGGTTGTGTCTTTTATAACAGAATATAGGTTTGATAAGAGAAGTAGCTCCAAACCAACAATTTCTGACAGTTCTTAAAATGCAGCTGTTTATGGAACTAGTTCATGGTAAAGTCAAAAATTGAATATTCTCCCAAATACTAAATTAAAGATGCTGCTAAGGTCAAATCACTTTTTGAATCCTCAGTGCTATCTCCTCCCACTGCTGTGTATTTCTAAAAAACAGTTTAATTTGAAGTCACCCACTCATTTCCTGTTATGTCCAGCTAGACATTTATTACTAGTTTCACTGCTGTCTAGTACCTTGACTGTCATGTATTTAGATCATCTGCCACTCCCTTCCCTCAAAAAAAAAAAAGTTATTAAAGTTTGAAGTATAAAATAACCTTGTGCTCATTCTTCATCCAAACCAAATGTGTTCTTTTGTCCAGATATCTGAATACCTAACAGATACTTGTAATTCTATTATAAATTGATAAAATTGTATCAAATGAAAATATAGCTGCCTATAAATTGGTAGAACTGAAACTGATGTCATGCTAGATTATCTAGTGCTTAAAAAAAAAAAGAAAAAAAAAGAAAAATTGAGTAAATGTGTATAATCTGCTGTACAAGAATAGCTAAGGAAGCCATAATTAAGGAATCATAGAAGTACTAGAGACCTTCAATCTTAAGTTAGGAATTGTTAACATAGTATAAATGTTGCTGTTAATTTTGCTTTTATTGTAAAGGGAAAAGGGTTTTCATTTTACAGTACAGATAATGTTGTGAAAAGAACTAACCATCTCCAATAAAAATTTCAGCCTATTTATTGCTTGTTTTATGAGCAACAACATTTGAACCCCACCGATTTTGTCAGATATTCTTGTTTTATTCTTGTGTGCATGGCGACTTTGATTTTAGTAAACAGATACTCTAACCAGTATTTTATTTTTGTGTTTTGCTTGTATATCGGCATATTAAGTAAATGGAATTTAAATTAAAGACGGTAAATACGGGTTCTGACCCTCCAAATGATTTAGCAGCATTGATGTGTTACCTGTGGATGGCTTCTTTTGTTATCTGTGTAGGACCTTGCACAGTGCACCGGGAGTCCTTGGTGGGAAGCAAGGACACCTGTACCATAAAAGTAAAAACTGTATTTGCCCAAAAGCTGGTGAATAGTTCAAGAGAGGTGTCTGTTTACAAGATACTGGATTTTTATCTTGGAATTGCTTAGGGCATGGTTACTCTGAGTTGGCTAAAATACCGTGCATGTTCACTTACACAGGAGCTTTCAAGCAGACAGCATTTTTCTCTGAAGAATTAGAAGAGGTCATTGAAGCATGGAGGGGCTTTGCACTAAAGCAGCTGATGGTAGTTTTCAGAAAGCATTCTCTGCAGTATGATCTCAGGTTTCTGAGGTGAAGTTGCACTCATGGTACTGTGCTGGGCTGGCAGGCTCCAGTTCTCAGCCCGGGGCCTGGAGAGGGTGGAAGTGATGTGAGGACAGTTTTTCAGACTCCAGCCCATACGTAGCTGGGGAGGATGAGGAAAAAGGAGGTAGGGGCAGGGGTGGACTTGCCAGCATGGCCCAAGTCAGGATTGGCCTGTAAACCTTCATTCTATTCCCAGTACTTGCCTGGGAAGAGGGCGGAGTTGGCTTGTCTGGGGCTTTGAGAACCTGTAGATGCTGTAACTATCAGCCACTTCTTTTCCACAGCTTGGTTTTAGCTTCAGTCCTCAGCCAGGCCATTGCCCTAGCCCAGACCTTGAAAGGTACCAGCCCTGGTCTTTTGGCATTACCCAGCCCTTCCACCACCCTGTCCCTGGCCTCTTAGAAGGTCCAGTTGCTAAGTTCCATCAGGATCCAACAACCATCCTCTCTCTTACCTCCATCCTTCCCGCCCCAGAGTCCTGCCTCAACTTACAGCTCACAAGTAAGATTCTTTTTGTCCTGGTTGTGTATTAGCCTGTATCTACCAACACAACCCTGCTACCCTCACCCTAACCTTCCGTTCTGCTTTTGGGCTGCGGAATTGTTGGTGGCTACCTGTTACACTACTCTTCAGGAAGAAGGAGGCAGGTCGGAATAATCGGGATATGTTTTGCCATGACAATAGGGCGAGATGAACAGGTTCAGAACTCCATATGTATGCTGATTTGCTGAATCATCTGTTTAAAATGCTGGGTTTTTTTAGTGCCAGCCTGTGGCTCCTGTAGCTGTCCACAGTGTTAGCCATTCTTCTGTTTACCAGTGCAGTGTGAACCGCTTAATTTTCTCATGTGAGAGGTTACAAAAAGCTGGACGAACTGCTTTCTCAGAATTTTCCTGGTATATTTTGCAGCTGGTATACGATTTAAAAGTTAAGACCAGCTTCCCCAGAGATGGATGTTAACGGTCTATAGTAAGAAAGGATTACTCTAAGGCCACTTCTATGCAGAGGAAAGGAAAGGTGTATGTGCAGAGAGAGATCCTGCTAGGTCTGAATTAGCAGATCACAATCTGGGCCTAATTTATTTTTAATTATATGCAGTGTCTTGGGATGGTGGGAGGTGGTGAGGGAGGTGGATAAGAAACCTTTATATAGCTTAAACATCTCTTGACACAGGGGGCTGTCATTCTCGTGCATGGGGGTGGATCGAGGAGCACAGAAATGAAGCTCACAGACATCGTAGGGCAGGCATGGAAAATAGAAGTGCTGCAGTTGTTTCTGAAAACGTAGTTAACGACACCAGAAAGGTGTAGTGTATCTGGAGGAAACTGTGGTTTGGGTGACATAACTCTACCATTGACTCTGTGCTTTCTACCAGAGTACATGTTCAGTACTTGAAAAATGCAGCAGACTGTGGGTTGTACATTGCGCCTTCCTGTGCTTTTGATTTCCACCTCTGTGGAATGATGTACATTCAAGCTGGCTAATCTTTAGATCTGCTAGAAGAGAACTGTGTTTCAGTATATTCAGCATGCTTTTTAAAATGAGTCAAGCATAGCCATGCTGTGTTCTGTCCTCACCATTAAACTTTTAGGAGAGATGCCTGACAGGAGACAGCTTAGCCAAATCCATCTTGCAGGTTTTGCTGTATTTGTACCCTTTCTGAAGGAATGGATGAACTGGACTTGTTGGTATTCATGGATTTTCTGGTGGCCCACTCTTGTTTTTCTTCTTTCTTTTCTTTTTTTTCCCCCAGAAGGAAAAGAGAAAAGGTCTAGGATTCTGTAAGATTACCTCCTTTCTTCATGTAACAGATGAGCTGCAGGAATGGCTTGTTTTGACCCCTCTGCATTGGAAGTTTGTGTTTTTAACAGAGAGGAGGCTTGAAAAACACTGTGCCTAGGTGGACACTGCAAAAGCATGCAGCTCGTGAATTTTTCAGTTTGTCACTCATTGTCAGGGGAAGAGGTACACCAAACAGTCGTGATGGTTTTCTTCCCTCTTGGAAGTTTTCCACTTGGAAGCATCACTAAAATGGATTGAATATCAGGATGCCTTGGAGAGTCTGATCAGCTGGACATCAAGGCCTCATATCCTGGAAGAATAAAAAAGGCGAGGGGGAGAAAGAGCTTCATCCTAATGAAAATGGAAAGAGGATAATCTTCCCTGTTTATTGATTGCGTAAAAGGTCATGTTTGTTTGTTCCTAATCTTTGCAGAAAGAGCCTTCGGGTTTCTGCAGAACTGCGTTACAGCAGATGAGTATTTGGAACCGAGAATGAGGTGGTCTCAGTGGCATGAAGTGACTGCACTTGCCTGAGGGTGGAATAGCTCAGCGATGAGTGAAGGAAGGAAAGGGCCCCCATCCTGGGGGATCTGTGGGGCTCCCAAAGGCAGTGTGGTCAGCTGGTAGCAAGGGAGCACTTGTGGGAGGGAGCTTGGAGGTATTTGACCACTGGGAGACCATCAAGAGAAGAAGACCATCAAGCTTCTCAGTGGGGGAGCTTCTGCGGGTCTGGGATTAATCGTGTGAGATTAAACTGTCTGGGACTAACAGTGTGGTTTCAGGAGATCACTGAGGCAATGTAAGTGTTGGCAAGATGCTGCACAGGACAGCCTTACCTGCCATGGCTGCACATTCACAAGTGGGTTTTTTGGCTGCACAGAACTGATTCAGGAAGCAGAAACAGCAGAAATCTGGCATTGCCAAGAAGAGCTGAACAGTTTTCTTCCTGAGTCAGTGTGAGGCTTTGGTGAGAAAAGAGGAACTGCCCTTTTGAAACTGACTGAAGTGAGTCAATTCTCTCTTGTGCCTAGGATGACTGATGAGAGAATACTTAAACTAAGAAATGGGAGAAGAGATTGGTTTGATTTTCATGCCTGGCATTAAAGCACAGAACAAGGAACGTTGGGTAAATGAGAATTGCATATGCAGTAATAGAAATGGTCTATGCAAAGGAGAAAAGGGTGAAAACTACTACCGGAACACTAGTTGTGTAGGTGCTACACGAACAAAAAATACACTTACTATAGCAAGAAAAGAGGGTTAGGTCAGGGAGGAAAAGCAAAAGATATGTTTATTATCCAGGCTCTTTTTATTAGTATACAAAATTAGAACAGCCGCTGCTGAGTGTGTAACCAGATACAGAGACAGCGAAAACATGGTCAAATAGCATTCATGGCCTGAACACAAATACTTACAATTATGCAGAAAATTAGTAAGGTGTTGTCAATGAAGTTGGCACCTTGTAAAGAAATAGAGTAGCATGGACACAGTAGAATCTATTTGGCCAAAATCACTTTGGGAAGGAATTATGAGAGACCTGTTGTAGATCTCTAGCTTAGATTTATATACAGACAATGTATGTAATACCATGGTATAATGATGTGGTTTTTTCTGTACACAACCATCAATAGTTTTCTTACTGAAAGAGTAATTTGGAATAGAAGTTGTGTTATTTTGGGCTTGAAAGGAATTGCTTACCCTACAGAAAACATGATTGTTCAAAAAATGAGATAAAACATGAACTGCGTTTACTTGGTTTAAGTTAAATGGGATGACAAAACATTGGTAACAATTTCTGGAAGATGAACGCGTGTTAAATTAAGAGAACTGGTTAGTGAACATAGGTGAGCTGAAGTACTGGAGACTTAAATAGAGAAAAGGTTCAACTTGAATCCCAAGTAAAGGAAAAAGGAGAATTGTGGCAAATTAGGTAATCCTTCTAGCCGACAACCTTTTCCTGAGAGGGATATTGGTTGAGAAAAGATAATGCGAAAAAGGAATAGATTATCAAAGGAAGTCACTTCTTGGAAGTTGTGATGGAACAAGGACTGAAAGTATTAAGCTGAATTAGAATTCATTTAAACTTCTTAAAAGTTAAAGCAATTAATAGAAGTTTCTTTAGATACATAAATTGAGAAAGAAGAAATCCTTCTGTTTTATAGGAAGGGTGGTTTTGAATTAGAGAGAGCCTTTTGTTCAAAAGTTAAATAAATACCTTTGCACACTTCTCAGTAAGAAAAATAACAGTGTGGGGACAGCGACAGGATGATGAATGGAAACAAGGTTATGAACATGACTACGGTCATGGTGGAAATTCAAGGCAGAAACAAATTCCAAGTAAATAAAGGTGTGAAATTGCAGTGTACCAGCTGCATTATGGTTACTGCCTGTGTACCAGTTCTTTCCCTATTGTGAAGTTACTTGCAGTAACTCACCCTTTCTCATAAATGTTTTATACATGTAGTGTACCTGGCTCTTCCTTGTCTAAGAGCTGAAGTGCAAATGTTTGAGAAATAGTGTTTTGTAGCTTTATTTTTAAAATTACTTTGTGTTATGTTGAGCTTTAAAAAAAAACCCGTAATGCTGTAGCATATTCTTTTTTACATAAAATATTAAGGAACTCATTCTCATCTCAAAAGTTGCCGTTTCTACTGTGTATGCCCTGGAGCTCGTTGAACTTTTCTGTGAATAGCTTTAGCTCACTGGAAAAACAAAAATCTATCTCTGTTTCCTCTTCCTCTTATCCTCCCCCCTTCTTTTTAAACTGAGTTTGTTTCCTGTCAGATTAGTGAGTTAAATTGGCTTATGGGGAGAGGACCAAAAGAAGTGCCAGATTTGGTGCAAGATAAGCCTCTAGGAGCAGGAACAAGCCCTTGAGGGTCAGCAGGAGCAGTGTTGAGGTGTTTTGCGAGTGCCCAGCCTTCAAATCCTGTGTTAGTGCAGCAGAGCTGCACGTTGTCCTTGGAGGGGCTGTTGTTCAGGGCAGTGAATTTTTTGTTTGTTTTAGCATTCTGCCTGCAAAAATACATGGTCTTCACAAACCTCCTTTAATGAACTTCTGGTCAGCAGCAAAAGTCCTCGTATCAGGACTTGTATCATGCAACTGATACTGTTCTGCATAGGTTTTGCCTTAATGCAGGGAAGAGCACTAGTATGCATCCAGTGTAAATTGTTTTACTTCTGGGTCCTCTCACTGTGTACTCTTGCTTTACTCAGAGGTTGCTGGCTCTTGATGGAACTGTACGAGGTTGTTTTGGAGAGATTTTCTTACAATCTTTATTGTGGTTGGGCTTTAGGCTATGCTTTCCTTCATGTCTGGATTTAATTGTAGATAATTTTGGAGGGAAAACAGTTTTCTTACTTTGGGAAACTCAGCATACTGGTGGCATCTGGTCATTGTACTAAGCAATCAATCAATCACTAGATAAAAAGGGGCAGAAATGAGAGATACAGAAAATAAACGATGTAAGCAGAATGCCACCAAATAACTTTTCCCCCTCGTCCCTCTAAAGGATTTAATGTCTGCAGCAGTGGTTGTTCACAGCCCTGGCTAGAAATGGCAAAGTTGTGATGAGGCATTTACTCCCCACACTTTGTAAAACTAATGCACACATATCTGAGGCAATCGGGCCCCTGTAATGATCCTTAATTCCAAACTTCCTTTCTTTTGTAGAGCCTGGTGAGAGCTGTAAGCACTCCCTGACACTGCCCAGGAATTGGTGCGTTTCTTTGGGGACCATTTTGCTAATACAGTTTATATTTGTTAAGTTTTGGTTTTCGTTTTGTAGTAGGAAATGCTTTCCACGAACTTGTGATCATGGAGTTTTCTAGTCCTATTTCTTGTTGCCAATAGTACTACAAGATTGCCACCATTCTGGACCAAGCCGTTGCTTGTAACAGAAATGTGTGATATTTTACAATAGGATATCTATTAAAAAATAAATAAATAAATA